>VMDR010009250.1:0-34001 GCA_007922815.1 Macrotus californicus
GGGGGGGGGGGTATGTAGGTGAGGGTGCCCTGACACATTATTTATTTTTAAGCTGGGAGAGGTACCAGGCTGAAGAAATCCAAGTGTTATGCATTGTAAAGGGAGACAATGTGAAAGAAAAACATTTTAAAATATGTAAAGTATTATATAACAGATACTTAATACAGTGAAAAATAACATTTGAAAGGATGGAAAAGAATACAGCTTTTATTATAATTATTTTAAACTACAAAAAATGAAAGATGTTATTTCCTATACCAAGCAAAATATTTCAAAAGCCACAAGTGTCCTGATTATATAATGCCTTTTGAGAAGGTGCAAGACATTCTAAGTATACACATATACAGAATTAATTTCCAGAATGTTTAATGAAAGAGAGTTGTCAGATCCAGGCCTTGAATTTTTCAAACTAGAAAAAGCCCATCTTGGGGGAACCTCCAGATGGCGGGGTGTGCTGATGTGCCATCACACCTTACCAAATGCCAGATGGGCGGGGGGTGGGGAGCCCCCACCACCACAGGAAGTCCTCCCAAAGGAGTCAGCCCCCTCAGTTAGTCTTTGGATTCTCGCCTTTATCAATGGATTTGTCAAAGCTTCGTCCAAGATCTTGGGTGTTTTGGGAATGATGATCTGCACAGATTCACACGGAAGGCTGCAGAGTGTCAGCATGAGAACTCTTAGAGACAGAAAAATGGGGAGTAGGAAACGCTGGGACAATTGTCCGAGTTCTCCGCAGGGACAGCAGGGCTCATTCTGGGATATCAGAGACCATGTGCCTCCTCTTGGCTCTCCAGGGGAGGTCAGGCGACTGGCAACACCTCTGACCTCTGAATGCAGAACACTTTCTCTGGTTCAAGAGCCTGCTTTGGAAGCTTCTGGCACAGGTGCTGGGATGAGAGGAAACAAGACCAATTCTACGGCCAACTATAAACAAACAAACAAAAATTTAGAAATAATCCTCAGAAAAATGACACTTGAAGATTAAATTGCCTTCTAACCCCAGTCCCACATTTCAGTTTGGTCTTCCGAAGAAATGGCTTCTAGTTTCTCAACTGGAGAAAAAACGTTGATGGGGTAGCCCCTAAACTGTACCTTTACGTTCTTTTTTTCAAAATCATAAATCCTCCGCTGAACCCTCCCAGAGTAAAAAGAGGCTGGAGACCGACCCGCCGCAGCAGGAAAGCACGGCTTTTCAACAGTCACTAAAAAGCTGTGAAATAACCTTAGACGCCACAACCCCTGGGCCGGCACGACCAGGAAATCGCGGTCCAGCTAACAAGGATATTTAAGAAGGTCCTGGGGTCAAGGACTTTTTCAGCAAGCGACACACCCGTAATCGGATTCGGTTCACAGTTACTAGGAAGAGGCAAAGCAAGTGGTTATTTCACTCGGGATCGGGGAGGCTTAAGCTCCAGAAACTGAAAATTGGGGAAGAGGAGAGGAAAGGGTCTGACCCCCGAAGTTCGCATTTCCCACGTGGCGGACACAGCCCCGGGGAACAGCCCCGAAGCCAACACTCCCACAGTCTCTGCCCGCATTCGGCAGCTCCGGGACACGGCCACCGCTACGTGGCTGTGGTCACGCGAGAGGCTGGGACTTGCTCCTGGGACCCCAGGCGGCTGCGGACGGCTGAGGACCACACACCCGGGGGCGATGGAGCGCGCCGCGACCAGCTGTGCGGCCCACGACTCCGCCTCACCGGGGGACCCCTGGTGACAGTCACCTTCGGATAAGCACATTCTCTGGGCTGGCCCGAGGCTGTGGGTAGCGACGCGGTCCTTTCAAGCCGGCGAGGCGCGCAGGACCCGGCTCCGGGGCAACGCAGTGTACCTGAAGGTCGCGGAGGGGACGGGACGGAGAGGGGCGGCGGGGCGCGCGGCCCTCCCGCAGGACCCCCTGGATCTGCAGCGGCGCCCGCTCCACGAGAAGCCTTCCAGCAAGTCCGGGCGCGGGCCCCACGCCTCCGCGAAGAGCTGCACCAGGAACTTGCAGCGCGCGGAGACCGAGAAGCAGAAGAGTACGGGGACCCTGACGACCGCGCCCCCGAGCTCCCGTTGGGAAGCGCGGGGACCGCCACCTCCGCCGTTACCATCGCCTTGTCCCAGGAGCGTCAGCAGGCTCCGAGGCCGCCAAGGCTTCCACCACGCCCGGCGCCGTCGACCCGCCTGCAGGCACAGCCTGCGGGCCCCAGATGGCGGTTCCCGGGGGTCCTAGAGGAGCGCCCGGGAGAGCGAGCCTGTGCCCGCCCCGGGCCAGCCTAGGCCCGCCCCCTGCCACCTGCCCGCGGCCGCGCGGCTGCTGTCCCCGCGAGCTGTCCATCCGCCCCGGAGAACCTGGTCGCCTCGCAGATGCGGGACCCGCCACGGCCGCCGGGTGCCCTGTGACTCCAGGAGACCACCGAGGAGATGTGTACTCCCTTCCCCCGGCTCCCCGCACCCTCGAAGGAGCCGTGTAGTCGCTGAGTTTAGAGCTGTGCTTGGGGACGCGGGGCTGCCCAGCTGGGACGCGTTACCTGTGTCCTTGTGCGGAGGCGTGCAGCCCTCGAAGATGGCAGCAGTAATCTTAAAACCCACGGGACAGGCTGGTAAAATGTTCTAAGACGAGCAGCGGACTAGAGATGCTCCCTTAGGGCCATCCGAGGCTCAGAGTTTCGCGATTTTTCAGTACCATGGCACACGGTGTCACTAGTAATGGGTGTGAGATCTTGACCTCCCTTTTTCTGGACCCAATTTCCGAGAGCACTCCGTATAAAGAGGGTTAAGAGTAAAAATCAGAACTTGACAATCCTCGCCTTCTGAACACTAAGGCACGGTGGTTAGCTGAAACTAGGTCAGCAGACACTGCGAACACAGTCTCCTCAACATCAGCTCCTGGGGAGATAAGCCCATGAGTTTAAACATAACAGTATATTTTGGAATTTAGGGGTTTCCTCTACTTACAAAATACTAACTTTTAAGGCGGGGTTTCTCAGTGGTATTGCTGTCATTCGGAACGGCTACTACTTCTTCATGGGGGCGCTGTGTCTTGTGTCTGCAGGATGTTTTGCCGCATCCCAGCCCTCTGTCCGCTAGATGCCAGCAGCGCTCCACTCCTCCCTAGTCCCGATCCTCCGAAGCCTTTCCGGATGCTGCCAAACACCCCCAGGTGGCAAATTTGCCCCCCGCTGGGAACCACTGCCTTCGAGTGGTGCTACGAGCATCCTTTGGCCTTTATTACTCACTTGCATCCAAGCTACTGGAAATAGTTTTCTAATTTATCATTCAACTTAGAGAGATTCCATTTAAAAGCTCTTGGCTGAATACATCACTCAAAATTCTATTTTCGCAGCTGTTACTCCATTGCAAGGCTTTCCGCATGCAGACGTGCAAATCTGCTGACGAGGAAAAGGTTCCTCCTAGCTGACCGGTCACACGAGGCTGCGGTTCTGGGCAGATGAATCAGAAAAGTGTTCCTTCCCACCTGTCTGGTTCTTCAGACCAGAGCCCTGGCACCCCCAGCAGTGCTGCCACCCAAGACCAAACTGTGCCCATTTTTCTTTTTAGACCCCAAAAGTTCCTTGACCACACGGCACACAGTAGTAATTCTTCAAAGACATAATTTCAGAGTGTGTCACTTTCTGTTCACATTCTCCAGTGCATAGAAACAGACCTCAAGAAAATCCAAAAGTTGGAATTAACAGAAAAGAACTTTATAGCACTTACAAGTACATTTAAGAATGTAAAACAAAAAGGTCATAAGAATGAACAGGTAGAGAATATCAGAAGAGAAATGAGAATGACAAAAATACATGTAAGTTTCAAGATTGAAAAGCACAGTATGTGGAACAATAAATTCACCGGGTAGTCTAAACATCAGGTTACAAAAGCATCTAATGTGAAGAACAGAAAGAGATTTGGGAAGGTGTTATCTCTCTTTTATTTTTTAACTTAATTTATGTTATTTTTACATTTATTTTTCAATTATAGTTGACACATACTAGTTTCAGGTATAAGACAAAGCGATCAGACATTTAGACGTTTAGGAAGCGATCACCCCGATAAGTCCAGTGCCCATCCGGCACCACGCAGTTATTACACACTGCTCACTACACTCCCTCTGCCCAGCTTCCGCCCCCACGGCTGTTCTGTGACTGCCTGTTCATCCTTGACCCTTCACCATTCGCGCCCATCCCGCCTCGGCCTCCCTTCTGGTGACCATCCATTTGTTCTCTGTGCCTATGAGAGGGCTTCCATTTTGTTTGCTTGTCTTGTTTTTTAGGTCCCACACACAAGTGAAACCCTGTGGTATTTGTCTTTCTCTGCCTGACTCTTTTCACTTAGCTTAATACCTTCTGGGGCCATCATGCTGTCACAAATGGTAAGATTTTCTTTTTATGGCTGAGTAATATCCCACTTTACATGTGTGCCACTTCTTTGTCCATTTGTCCACTGATGGACACTTGGGCCACTACTATATCCCGGCTATTGTAAACAATGCTGCAGTGAACACAGGAGTGCATATATCTTTTCAAAGGAGCATTTTGGGTTTCTTTGGATAAATACCTAGAAGCAGAATTGCTGCGTCCTGTGGTAGTTCTACTTTTAATTTTTTTGTGGAAACTTTGTATTGTTCTTCACCGTGGCTGCACCAATTTGCAATCTTACCAACAGTACATGAGGGTTCCATTTTCTCCATAATTTCTCTGACAGTTGATTGTTGATTTACCAATAATAGCCATTCTGAGGGGTGTGAGGTGATACACCACTGTGGTTTTGATTTGCATTTCCCTGATAGTTAATGATGTTGAGAACCTTTTCATGTCTCAGCCATCTATATGTCCTCTTTGGAGAAACGTGTATTCAGGTGCTCTGTCCGTTTTTTAGTCAGATTGCTCATGTTTTTGAAATTGAGCTGTGTGAGTTCCTTATCTATTTTGGATATTAACCCCTTATCAGATCTGTCTTTTGCAGGTATCTTCTCCCATTCAGTAGGTCGCCTTTTTGTTTTGTTGATGGTTTCCTTGTGGTGAAAAAGCTTTTTAGTTTGATGAGGTCTCATTTGTTCACTTTTTGCTCATGTCCTCTTTGCCTGAGGAGACATATCCAAAAAAATATTGCTAAGACGAATGTCAAAGACTTTACTGCCTATGTTTTTTTTCTAGGAGTTTTATACCTTCAGGTCTTACATTTAAATCTTTAATTCATTTTGAGTTTATTTTTGTATATGGTGTGAGAAAGTGGTCTAATTTCATTTCTTGCATGTATAACAGAAAGAGATTTTTTAAATATTAAGATAGCTTTAGTGGAAGGGAGAGAGAGAAAAACACTAATGTGAGAGAGAAACATCAATCGATTGCCTACCGTACATACCCAGATCGGGGATCGAACCTGTGCCCTGACTGGGAATTAAACCAGCAACCTTTCAATTACAGGACGACACTGCGACCAACTGAGCCACACCAGCCGGGACAAAAGAGACAGGTTTATGGTGCAGTGGGAGAGAGGACAATGGAAAGAGCACAGTCCTTGGGGAGATGGAATCCTGAGCACAGGAGGGAGGCTGAGCTTCCCGTCCGGTCAAGGACACTTGCTCTGTTGAGAGTGGAAGGCAGAGAATCTGGGTAAGTACACAGGCAGGTTCGTAGATTTGGGATAAGAAAATGAGGGAAGCGTCTAATGATTGTGTTTAATTACTTTCTTTATTGTATATAATTTGTATATTATTCTTAAATGTTTGTTATCCTTAATGCCTGGTATAATTTAGAATTATATTACTGTATTAAGGCAGTGATAATTTTGACCTGTATGGCATTTCTAATTGTCTTTATTTTCTTTTCAAAGAACATTCTCTCAAAGCCATGTTCCTATTTTAATATATTCCCTTTGCCATGACCATCTTTTGAAGATAGAAAAGTGTTGCTAATTTATTATATTTTGTATTTCAGAATGTCTGTATCTCAGCAGGGAGTTTCTGTCCAATGCTGACTCTGATTCAGTTTTCAATAAAGGGGCTCCTGGGCAGTAAGGAAAATGCAGAATTATCAACTCCTTCTTGAACTTGGAACTCCCACTGTCTTTAAAACGTACCTTGCCATTCAGCATTCATCTTTTCCATAAACTTATTCCTGAAACATACGCACTGCGTGGAGGCACAGGCTTTGCTCACTGCCCTCATCAGAGCATCCCCACGAGCACAGTGCCTCTCAACACAAACTCAGTCCATGCTGGAAACACAAGTGAATAATTGCATTTGATTTCTCTCTCCCCTCAGCATTCTTTTTGGACTCTGGTTGAGAAATGTGAAGTCATTTCCCGCCCTTTCCCCAATCCACGGAGAATGGGGAAAGGGTGCCCTGTGGACATTAACATCCTTGGACATTCAAGTCCCATATGGAAAATGGCACAGGGTTTGCATATAGCCAATGCACACCCTCCCATATACTTTCAGTCACCTCTACAGCACTTACAACACCGAATACGAGGTCATCGCTATGTAAATGGTTGTTACACTGTGTTGTTTACAGAGAATGGCACATGTCCAGTGCAGACGCAGACACACATAGTACATGTCAGCAACAACGTAACTTTTTTTTCAAATATTTTTGGTCCACATTGATTGACTTTGTGAATGTGGAACCTGTGGATACGGAGGGCTGACTGCAGGTCTATCTCATATGCTCCAAGGTCCCTGGACCTAAATTATTGACAATCTGAATTATTTGTATATATTGTATGAGCTACAAAGACTCTACTCGCAAGAAACAGAATGCCTGACGAATCATTTCCATTTGCACATAACTAGAAGTCCAGAGAAGGGTGCTGGCTCCAGGGGGGGCAGCCGCTCAACAGTGTCAGTGTTCAAGGTTGGCATCTCATTCTCTGACCCTTGCTCCCATGGTCCTGGGACAGGCACCGCAGCTCCAGGCATTACACGGCTGTATTCAGGGTCTGGAAGCCCGGGCAACACAAGGGAGAGACATTTCTCTGCTTCCCTTGTCTTGGTCGAAGAAAGAAATATCTTTCCTAGAAACCTCTAGCAAACTTCTCCCAGCAGGTCATTGGCCAGAACTGGGACACATGCCCACCTTTCAACTTAAAAGGAGGTGTTTCAGTACTAAGGAAGGAGGAGGGAATGGCTTCTGGTGGACAGAAGGGCTATAAACTAGCCCTTACTCTTTCAGCCAAATTTGGCCTTCCATCTTGGGTTTTGCTCAGTGAGGGAAGCAGACGCAATTGCCCCACCTTTCACTCCATTACTCGACTCACGATCTTGGGACGTGTCTCAGCACATAAGCATTGTGATCGTAGCAGACAGGGATCGAACCTGGAACATAAGTATGTGCCCCAAGCAGGGATCAAACTCACAATCTTCTGGTGCACAGGACAATGCTCTAGGCCACTGGGCCATCCAGCCAGGGCTCTTCTTAAATGTTTAAGACAGATCCTTCTAGAACAGCTTGCTAGACTCCTGTATCCCCAATACCCCAGGCTAAAATTTCTTCTGCAGCCCCTACATCCCAGGCTTGTCACTCACCTAGCAGGCAACCCCTAGAGTATATTAGAAGTAGAATTGAACTGAGGTTTATTAAATATCCCCAGATTCATCTCTTATTGAGTTTATATTAGACTAGGAATATATGAGGTTCAATTTTCCATACTTTTTTGCCTATTATTTTGCAGACTCTCTCTCTCTTTGTGAATCTTATGGTGTCTAATGATATTTCTCTGTAGTTTTAATTTTCCTTTGATTAAATATGAAGTTAAATACTTTCCATATTTTTTATTAAATATATTTTATTGATTATGCTATTACAGTTGTCCCATTTTCCCCTCCTTTATTCTTCTGTGCCCTGCGCACCCCCTCCCACCCACATTCCCCCTTTTTAGTTCATGTCCATGGGTCATATATATAAGTTCTTTGGCTTCTACATTTCCTCTACTATTCTCAACCTCCCTCTGTCTATCTTCTACCTACCATTTATGCTTCTTATTCCCTGTACCTTTTCCCCTTCTCTCCCCCTCCTATTCCCCCTCTGATAACCCTCCATGCAATTTCCATTTCTGTGATTCTGTTCCTGTTCTAGTTGTTTGCTTAGTTTGTTTTTGTTTTTATTTTAGGTTCGGTTGTTAATGACTGTGAGTTTGTTGTCATTTTACTGTTCATATTTTTTATCTTCTTTTTCTTAGATAAGTCCCTTTAACATTTCATATAATAAGGGCTTGGTGATGATGAACTTCTTTAACTTGATCTTATTTGGGAAGCACTTTATCTGCCCTTCCATTCTAAATGATAGCTTTGCTGGATGGAGTAATCTTGGATGGAGGTCCTTGCCTTTCATGACTTGGAATACTTCTTGCCAGCCCCTTCTTGCCTGCAAGGTTTCTTTGGAGAAATCAGCTGACAGTCTGATGGGCACTCCTTTGTAGGTTACTGTCTTCTTTTCTCTTGCTGCTTTGAAGATTCTCTCCTTATCTTTCATCTTGGGTAATGTAATTATGATGTGCCTTGGTGTGTTCCTCCTTGGGTCCAACTTCTTTGGGACTCTCTGAGTTTCCTGGACTTCCTGGAAGTCTATTTCCTTGGCCATATTGGGGAAGTTCTTCAGTATTTGTTCAAATCAGTTTTCAATTTCTCGTTCTTCCTCTTCTCCTTCTGGCATCCCTATGATTCAGATGTTGGAATGTTTAAAGAAGTCTTGGAGGTTCCTAAGCCACCCCTCATTTTTTTGAATTCTTGTTTCTTCATTCTGTTCTGGTTGAATGTTTCTTTCTTCTGGTCCACACCATTGATTTGAGTCCCAGTTTCCTTCCCATCACTGTTGGTTCCCTGTACATTTTCCTCTATTTCACTTTTCATAGCCTTCATTTTTTCCTCTATTTTGCGACCATATTCAACCAATTCTGTGAGCATCCTGATTACCAGTGTTTTGAACTGTGCATCTGATAGTTGGCTATCCCTTTGTTGCTTAGTTGTATTTTTTCTGGAGCTTTGATCTGTTCTTTCATTTGGTCCATATTTTTTTTTTTGTCTTGATGCACCTGTTACGTAGTAAGGGGTGGAGCCTTAAGTGTTCACCAGGGTGGGGCAACCCAGGTTGCTGCCTTGTGATGCTTTCTGTGGGGGAGGGGTCTGAGAGGCAACAATGCTGCTTACTCAGCTCTCTGCGAGTTTTCAGTCACTTCCCCTGCTACCTACAATCAAATTGGTCCCTTCTGGTGCTGATTCCTGGGTGGGTGGGTTTGTGTACATTTTAGGACCCTGTGGGTCTCTCCAATGAACTCTCCTATGAGGCTGGGAGTTTCTCCCACTGCCTCAACCCCCACAGGTGTTTTCAATCAAAGACTTTGAGGCTTTATTTCCCTGAGCTGGGACCCTGGGTTGTTCAGTCTGTCTCCCTTCCCAGTTGTTCCTCCCAGTTTATCCTCATGCGAATGTGGGACTGCCCAGTCCACAATCCTAGGTCCATCAGCCACTGCCTTGCTGCGAGTCCTCTCTGCCCAGCTGCCTCTCTCCACCCCTCCTACTGGTCTGTATAAACGTTTCATCTTCAACTACTTGGTTGTCAGACTCCCATATAGTATGATTTTCTGTCAGTTCTGGTTGTTTTTTGTTTTTAAAGTTTTGTTGTCCTTCTTCTGGTTGTGCGAGGAGGCATAGTGTATCTACCTACTCCTCCATCTTGGCCAGAAGTCTCAGCTGAAATACTTTTCATATTTTGATTAGACATTTAGGTTTTATCATAACTTAATTTTAATTATTTGCCATTTGTGTTTATGTTTTACTTACTCGAGTATTCTGTAAATTTTTTTCAAAACAAAACTTATTTTAAAATACAAGCATCCCAAAGTCATTGCCTGATATATTATTTAACAAACAAACTAAAAAATCAAGGAAGTGAGATAAGCTTCATGGCAGAGTGAGAAGTCTCCTTTGTTTGTTCCCTTAGATTTATAAGTCGCACAACTATAACTCAACAAAGGGTCCCCACCCAACACACAGACACGACCAAAAGATCCACCCATGGAACATTTGAAGGTGGGCAGATTGGAAGAGTAAGGGAAGCTTGATGGAGGGAAGAATGGAGACAGTTGCCACAGATGCAGCTCGGCCTCCTGAGAGTCCTGGGAGCTGGGCAGCAGTGGAGAAATCAGGCTACAGTGCTCACTCCGCAGCCTGACGCATGAGAGGGGCAGAAACAATGGTGCCCCCAGAAGAGGCACCTCCCTCTCTCCCTCCCCACTGAGGCAGTCCCCAGTAGATGGGTCTGGGGAGCACTGCTGACAGCTGGCAGCCCTTACTGTAAGAGGGATGAGCCCCAGCATGGGGAAGCTGCTGCGTAGTCCCCCAACCCCGACAGAGCCAGGTAGAGAAAACTGAAAGGCCTTAAGCAGTACACAGTACAGCAGGGCTGCAAAATTATCAAGTTGTCTCCCTCCCACCCCCGCCACCTGCCCCATATCCCAGCAGAGCCTGGTGGAGGCTGTGGTGAAGACACCTGCAAGAACACAGCAGGGCCAGTCACCCTTAGAGAAAAGGAGTCAGGTCTGGGAGCCTGGACCACAGTTCCCCATGGCAGGGCGGTGCCCAGTAACCGTAACCGAGGTGAGGGAGTCTCAGAGAGGGCGATCCCCATCCTGGTGGATACACAGCACTTCCCTTAACCAAAGCCCCACTGCTCCCCTGTGACCCTTGAGGCACACAGAAGAGCAAATGAAAACTTTGTTATACCACCATCTGCTGGAAAACAAGAAAGGTACCCTGTCTATCAATCTCTGAATTGTTGACAGCAAAACAGCATCTAAGCACGAAATGAACTCACTACTTCAAATGTGCAGGCAGACAGACCATCCGTCAAAAACCACAAGCAGCCAAGGTAATGTGGGAGCACAGAAAGAAAATGAAAAGTCCCCGGAAACAAATCTCAAAGTCACAGAAGAATGTGACAAAATGACAGTGAACTGAAGTCCGCAGCTATGAAGCAGCTCTGGGAGACACAAGAGAACTCGGGAAGGCAGTCCGTCCAATGGGCTCAGGGAGAAAATTAGTGAACAAAAGGAGTACTTCACCAAAGAGACTGAAACTTTACAAATGAATCAAACAGAAACTCTGGAGCCGAAGACCTCGATGAATGGGATGAGGCATTTCTTAGAGAGCACTGGAATCGGGGCAGACCAGATGGAAGAGATTGCTCAGGCTCACGCTAGACACCTAGAAATGACCCAAGAGGAGGAAGAGAGGGAACTAAGAGTTTTTAAAAATTGTAAGAACGCTATGAGAACAATCTGACTCCATTAGAAAGAACAACATGAGGATGATGGGTATACCAGGAGAAGAAGAGAGGGAGAAGGGGACAGAGAGCCTATTCAAATAAGCAGTGAGAACTTTCCAAACCTGTGGAAAGAACTGGACTCTCTAATTCAAGAAACTAACAGAATACCTAGTTGCCTCAATGCAAAAAGATCTCCAAGACACATTATATTAAAACTGTCAAAAGTTAGTGACAAAGAAAGAATTCTCAAAGAAGCTGGTGGGTGGGGGGAGACCGTAACATACAAAAGAAACCCCATTACATTATCACCAGATTTTTCATCAGAAACCTGACAAGTCAGGATAGAGTAGGATGAAATATTCAAAATATTCAAAGAGAGAAAGCGCCACACACAAAAATTAACTCTAAGTGGATTACAGACTTGAATATAAGACCTGAAACAATAAAATACACAGAAGAAAACACAGATACTAAACTTATGGACCTTGATCTCAAAAAGCTTTTTGTGAAGTTGACTCCAAAGGCAAGGGAAATAAAAGAAAAAAATAATGAATGGAACTACATCAGACTAAAAAGCTTCTGCACAGCAAAAGAAATCATCAGTAAAACAAAATGCCAGCCAAGCAAATGGGAGAAGATATTTAAAGACAATGCCTCAGACAAGGAGCTAATATCCAAAATACATACAGAAGTCATACAATCAATAACAACAAAAACAATTCAATAAAAAAGAAACGGACAGCCTTGGTTGGTGTGGCTCAGTGGACTGAGTGCCAGTCTGCAAACCAAAGGGTCGCTGGTTCAACTCCCAGTCAGGGCACAAGCCTGGGTTGCAGGCCAAGTCCCCAGTAGGGGGCGCACAAGAGGCAACCACACATTGATGTTTCTCTCCTTCTCTTTCTTCTTCCCTTCCCCTCTCTCTAAAATAAATAAACAAAATCTTTAAATAAAAGAAAAAGAAATGGACAGAATTCCTGACTGGACACTCTTCCAAGGAAGACATACAAATGAACAACAGATATATGAAAAGATGCTCAATATCACTAGTTATAAGGAAAATGCAAATAAAAACCACAATGAGATACCACCTCACACCTGTGAGAATGGCTATTATCAACAAGACAAGAAATAATGTGTTGGAGAGGGTGGGTAGAAAAAAGAATCCTCGCACACTGCTGGTGGGAACGTAAATTTGTGCAGCTTCTGTGGAGAACAGTATAGATTTTCCTCAAAAATGAAGAACAGGTACTATATGACCCAACAATTCCCCTTCTGGGTATCTACCCCCCCAAATGTGAAAACATTCATTCATGAACATGTGTGTACCCCTCTGCTCATTGCAGCATTATTCACAATAGCCAAGACATGGAAACAACGTAAGTGTCCTTCAGTGGATGATTGGATAAAGAAGAAGTAGTACATATATAAGTGGAATACTACTCAGCCATAAAAAAGATGAAATATTGACGTTTATGGCAACATGGATGGGCCTTGAGAGCATTATGCTAAGTGAAAGAAGTCAGATGGAAAAGGACAAGAACAGTACAATTTTAGTCATATTTGGGATGTAAAACAAAAATCGACAAATGAACAAACAAAACAAACGCATAGATACAGCAGAATGCTGGATACCGTAGGGTTACGGGTTGGGGGAGAATGAAGAGGGTAAAGTAGGTCAGATATGAGACGACAGGAGAAACCAGACTTCAGGTGGGGAGCACACAATAGAGCAGACAGATACTGTATTACAAAGTTGTACACCTGAAACTCAACAGTGTTATTCACCAATGTTACCCCAGTGACTTTAATAAAACTGTAAATATATACAGTTATCAAAATACAGTCAAACCCCTCACCTCTAGCAACTGTCGGTCTGTTCTCTGTCTCTATGAGTCTATTTCTGTCTAGCTTGTTTGCTTAGTTTCTTCATTAGATTCTACATGTAAGTGAAGTCATATGATACTTGTCTTTCTCTGACTGGCTTATTTCACTTAACATAACGCTCTCCAGGTCCATCCACGCTGTCCCAGAGGATGAGATTTCCTCCTTTTTTAGAGCTGAACAGTGTTCTGTGGTGTAAGTGTAACACAGCTTTTTTATCCACTCATCTACTGATGGGCACTTGGGCTGCTTCCAAACATCAGCTATCACACATAACACTGCAATGAACATAGGGGTGCATATATTCTTTTGAATCAAGGTTTCAGGATTCTTCAAATATATTCCCAGAAGTGGAATCACTGGGTCATAAGGTAGTTCCATTTTTAATTTTTTGAGGAAACTCCATACTGCTCTCCAAAGTGGCTGCACCAGTCTGCATTCCCACCAACAGTGCACAAGTGTTCCCCTTTCTCCACATCCTCACCAGCACTTGCTGTTTGTGGATTTATTAGTCATTAGTCATGATAGTCATTCTCATAGGTGTGCAGTGATAGCTCATTGTGGTTTTAATTTGCATTTCTTTGATATCTACTGGTCATCTGTATGTCCTCTTTGGAAAAGTGTCTATTCAGGTCCTTTGCCCATTTTTTAATTGGACTATTGAGCTTTATAAGTTCTTTATGAATTTTGGATATTAATCCCTTAATGGATGTATCATTGGCGAATATGTTCTCCCATTCAGTGGGTTGTCTTTTAATTTTGTTGATGGTTTGCTGTGCAAAAACTTTTTAGTTTGATGTAGTCCTATTTGTTTATTTTTTCTTTTTTATCCCTTGCCTGATGAGACATAGAAAAAAATATTGCTATGAGAAGTGTTTGAAATTTTACTGCCTATGTTTTCTTCTAGGGTTTTTATGCTTCTGAATCTTACATTTAAGCCTTTAATCCATTTTCAGTTTATTCTTGTGTGTGGTGTAAGAATAGACTGATTACACCTAATGAAATTGAAGCACTAATCAAAAACCTCCCAACAAACAAAAGCCCTGGACTGGAGGGGTTCACAGGTGAATTTTACCAAATGTTCTGGAAGAACTAACACCTCTCCTTCTCAAACTATTCCAAAAAATTCAAGACAAGGGAAGGCTCCCAAGCTCATTTTACGAGGCCAGCATTATCCTAATTCTAAAACCAGATAAAGATACTTACTACAAAGAAAGAAAATAATAGGCCAATAACCCTAGTGAACATAGATGCTAAAATCCTCAATAAAATATTAGCAAATCAGATCCAGGAATACATTAAGAAGATCATACACCATGATCAAGTGGGATTATTATGGGGATGCAAGGTTGGTGTAATATTCACAAATCAATAAATGTGATATACCTCATAAACAGAATCAAGGATAAAATCACATGATTGTTTTAATAAATGCAGAAAAAGCATTTGATAAAATTTAGTACCTATTTATGATAAAAACTCTCAGCAAAGTGAGAACAGAGGGAACATATGTAAACATAATAAAAGCCATATATAACTAACCCATTGCCAGCATCATACTCAACGGGCAAAAACTACAAGCATTTCCATTAAGATCAAGAACAAGACAGGGATGCCCACTTTCATGTCTCTCATTCAACATAGTATTGGAAGAAGAAGAAATAAAAGGGATCCAAATTGGAAAGGAAGAAGGAAAATAGTCATTATTTGCAGATGACATGATATTGTACATAGAAAACCCTACAGACTCCACCAAAAACTTCCAGAACTGATCAATTAACTCAGTAAAGTTACAGGACACAAAATAAATAACCAGAAGTCAGTTTCATTTTTATAAGTCAATAACAATCAGAAAGGGAAACTAAAAAAATCTCATTTACAATTGCATGAAAAATAAAATAAAATAAAATCCCAAGGAATAAATTTAACCAAGAATATAAAAGACCTATACTCAGAAAATTACAAGACACTGAAGAAAGAAGGTGAAGAAGACACAAATAAGTGGAAGCATATACTTCATGTTCATGGATACTTTATGTTCATGGATAGAAAGATGAATATCAAAGCAATCTATAGATTCAAGACAATTTCTATCAAGATACCACTGGCACATTTCACAGAACTAGAACAAATGCTCCAACAATTTATATGGGACCACAAAAGACCCTGAATAGCCACAGCAACCTTGAGAAAGAAGAACAAAGTTGAAGGAATCATGCCACCTGATATCAAACTACACTACAAGGCCATAGTAATCAAAACAGCATGGTACAGGCATAAAAACAGACATAGGTCAATGGAACACAATAAAGAGCCCAGAAATAAACCCATGCTGTTAAGATCAATTTTATTTGACAACGAAGGCAAGAACATACAGTGCAATAAAGATAGTCTAGGCAATAAGTGGTGTTGGGAAAATTGGACAGATATGTGCAAAAAAAATGACCTACTTTTATCAGGTTAAAAAACAGAGGCTCGGAGGAGTGAAGCAATTTGCCGAAAGACACACACAAATCAGTGTCTGAGACATGGCTTTGTTTTTCTTTCTGGCACTTACCACCATCGAACTATAATCAGATAATTTCTGGGCTCTTTCCCCCATAGAATGTAAGCAGGGTGAGGGCAGGGGGTTGGCCTGGTCTCTCTACTGGGAGACAGGAGATTGTGGTGGTCAAGAACTTAGACTGTGAATCCAGATTCTCTGGGTTTGCCTCTTACTGGCTCTACGACCTCTCCACACTTCAGTTTTCTTGCCTGTAAAACGGGGATCATCATGGCACTTAGCAAGTAGACTTGTTATGAGGATTAAATGACTTCATGTGTGTAAACAGCCTGGCATCTACAGGTGATCGATCAGTGCTTGTTGAATGAGCGCCAGCCAGGCCCACGTGACGGGAACAATGACTGCAAGCACAGCACTGTTCAGGTGGGAGCTGGGGTGGGAGCTGAGGGAGGAACGGTTCTTGATGGCCACACACAGCAATGCCGGGCCCTGCCCCCAAACAGCCAAGGTAGGGAAGAGGCCTGCTGGGCCTGCTAGCCCGTATGTGTCAGTCTCTCCCCACCCTGGCCCCTCTTCCCTGCTTTCCCAGTTCCTTGAGCTCTGTGCCAAGTTCTCTGCTAGCTCCTAGCAAAGACATGCAATTGACTGGACAATTTCTCTGCCTTCGAGGAGTTTGTAGCATCGCCTCTTGGCCTCCAGTAGAGGAAAACCGTGCTGAGTGCTATGATGGGCGACAGACTGGGGAGGACAGGAGCTACAGGGGACAAAGGTGGAGGAGTGGCACCATGAGCAATCCTGTGCCCTCCGCTCCTTCCGCCAGCCTGAAGTCTCCCACACCCTGTGCCCTTGGAGGGCCCCATGCCAGGACCAGGGCCCAGAACCTCAGCTGGAACTGAGTTCTCAGTCAAGGTACATCGCAGTACCTCGAGACCCTGTCCAAACCCGGGGCCTGGAAGCCGAAGCTGTGGCCAGGCCCTGGCCGAGGACCAGCTATCCCTGGAACAGGTGCCCTTTCGATTAAGCAAAGCCCCAGCTGTGGTGGGTCCACAGGGCAGGCCTCTCCCAGCCTGCAAGAACACCACTATTGGCCATTCAAGACTCACGGGCTTCCCACTTTACTGGGCACCCCTGGGGGCAGGCCCTGTGCTGGGTCCTGCCACCTACGAGGCTGGTCAGGATGGTGGGGGGACGTGGGTGGGATGTGGTCTTCTCTCCTTGTTTAAAATGAAAAATATGACCTTGTCCAATTGGATGCTAAGTGTTGGTTTCTAGAACATTCTTAGAACATGGAAACTTCCCAAGTGGAAAGAGTTCCCTGTTTTGAGTCTCAGTTCTGACCTTGCTCATTTCTGAGCAAGTCACTCAACCACCATGAGCCTCCATTTCTTCACCATAAAATGGGAATAAATAATAATAACAACTAACCTCAAAGAACTGGTGGAATGATCAAAGTGAGAACAGGACTTGAAAATGCTTTCTAAATTGTTTAACTAATCATCATCAAATAATGATGGTGAGCATCTTTCCACATGCTTATTTGCCACTCACATGTCCTCTTTGGCGAAGTTTCTGTTCCTTGTTTGCCCATTTTTTATCAAGTGGTTTGTTTTCTTATTGAATTTGGAGAGTTCTTTATATATTTAGGGACAAGGCTATCATGGGATATGTCTTTGTCAATATTTTTTCCTGGTCTGTGGCTTCTCTTTAAAATGCTTTGAAGTGGTAATGCGCTGCCTACAGGTCAAGGGTCTCTCTGAATGACTCAGAACGGAAACCCCAAGAACTCCCCTCCATCTGCAGCATCTTTATCCTAGGCAGCTTCCCTGGGAAACATTGGGCTTCTCTCAGGCGAGGTCAAGGGTTGGAGCCCGGAGTTCCCATGACTAGGCTCAGGGCAGGGCGGGGGGAGTGAGACAACAGAATCAGAGCACATTCCTCATGCCTCTGCCGGTTTCTGCAGGTGCCTGCTGGGTCGTGTCCTCAGCAGCCTGATCCCCGGTCCCCCATGGGAGCACCTCATTGCCCCTCTCACCGTCTCAGCTCCACACTCCACAGGGCTTGGAGGTGTAGGTTGTTGTTAGGCTGCGGGGACAGGGACAAGCTGAACCCAACCCTCTGGGATATTCAGGCTCTGGAAACTTCTGCTCTGGAGAAGAGCAGCTGAGACCAGCCCAAGGCTTCTGGCCCTCACCCGTCACTGCCTGTCCCAGGCTCCTGCCTTAGTTCTCTGGGGGACCTTTTTAGAAGCCCAAGCCGTTCCTCCTTCCCCCGCTTCTTCTCAATTCCTCTCTCCTCTCTCTCCCTCCTTCCTTCAGGCAGCTCTGAGCTGGTTTCCCACAGACGGAAGCAGAAGGGGAAATTCTGCAGGAAGCCACTACTGGGGTGGTCAAATTGTGAGAATGAAAACTAGGAAACAACCTAAATGTCCATCCATAGAGGTTTAGCTAACAAAGTGAACATAAAGTTAAATAAAGGTACAATGGATTTTTTTTCACGGACAACGTAAATTCATGTTTGTGGGCACAGAGCAAGGACCAGAGCATATTGGGTCTTCTTCTAAAAAAAGGTTATAGAGCCCTGGCAGGTGTGGCTGAGTTGGCTGGAGTGTTGTCCTGTGCACCAGAAGGTTATGGGTTCAATCCCGAACTGGGTGCATTCAGGAGGCAGCCAATCAATGTTTCTCTTGAACTGACGTTCCTCTTTCTCTCTTTCCCCTTCATCTCTCCTTAAAAGCAGCTGGGGGGGGAAAAAGTCCTCAGATAAGGATAAAAAAATAAAAATATAAATAAATAAATAAAGGTTTTAGAACTGCTCAAGCCTGTTTTGTGAACAGATGCACCCAGAGCTTATCAGGAAGGGTGCTCAGCCAGCTGATCACATCCATTAGTCTGGGTGGTGGGATTTCAAGTGATCTGTTGTTAAACTTTCTTTAAATTTACCAGCGTTGCCTGAAGTTTTTCCAGTGAGAAGAGCTGTTCTAAGGATGTGAACTTACATTTTAGGAAAGAAAAGCAAATATACATCAGAGGCTTTCTTCCCTGTCCCCCCCACCACCTCCCCCAGGGTGGTGGTGGAAGGTCCCTCCTGGCATATTCTAGAAGCTGCATTTCCAGCTGTGGAACACGTTTCCAGCACGTTGGAGGAAGGGGGTCCAGGGCCCTCCCTCCCAGGACAGGTGTGAGATGCATCCTGGCAAACTGAGCAAAATTTCCAGTGTGCTCCTTGAAGATCAAACGCAGACATGGAGCCTGGGCCCAGAGCGGGCCCCTTGTCCCAGAGACCCCTGGAAATCTGCAGGGACAGCCTGAGCAGCCACTGCTGGAAACTTCCTCACAGGCTCTGAAATGGAACAAGGAGGCAGGACAGGCTCCTCTGAGCAGAAGCCTCTGGAACTACGGCAGAGACCAGCGGGGACCTGGACGAGCTCCCCGCACTCAGCCCAGCTTGAAAAGTCTCTGATTCCAAGCCCACTGGAGATTTTTCTAGTGAATCATGAATTCGATGGGATTCCAGAAATATGGTGGTCAAGGCTGCTGAAAACACATTTCTCCAGCTGCACTGCTTTCTGTTTCATTCTGTATTTAAAATCATACCTCAATCTCACTTTATTTGACACTAAAGTGCCCCTTTCAGGTTATCTCAAACATTTCACCTTTTCACCTCCCTCTCCACCCAGCCCCCAGCATCATTCCCTTCATCAAGAAGTATTTATTTTTCTAAAGAGTCTCTTTCCTTTCTGTGAATCTCGCAAGGTCAAGCAAAGCCCAGTGTCTGAAAAGCTCAGGTGGATTCAAACTCCAGCCCATCTGCGTAATCTCTAATTCATTCATCCATCCATCATTCATCATCCATCTACCGACCAGGATTGTCCATTCATCTAGCCATTCATTCTTCCATCCGTCCATTCAGCATGTCCTTATGGCACTCCCTCTGGGGCCAGGGATGGGTCTCCTCCTATTCTCCTGCCCTCTGTGAAGACAGCATGTCCCCACAGAGCCATCGCAGGGAGTGGCCGCATCAGGCTGAACACACAGTGCTGTCTTTGAAGACCGACATCACTCTCTCACCCGGGATGATATCACTACCTCACCAGGCTGGTGCACGTGGGAGATGAGCATCGAGCACACAGAAGCCCTGTGTGCCTGGCAGAGCCTAGGCAGTCCAGCAATGGCAGCTGAGTCCTTGGCTGCAGGGAGCCTGCCTGGTTCGCCACCGCACTTTGAGGAGGCCAACGCAGAGGGGTGCCCAGTAGCTGCCCCCAGAGGGAGCCTGGTCCACAGCCCAGCTCCTGAGGTACCTGGTGTGAGGAAACAACCACACGTGACCCTGCACTCTGGGCGCGATTTCTGCTTCTGCTACTCAAGAAGCTCCAGATAGAAGAAAAACAGAGCATAGTTTTAGGAAATAATGACCATATGGAGGATTTCTCAGGTTCTGATTTTACCGGAGACCCTCTGATAAATAATGAGCCCTTGGTTTCCTTTGCTGTCTTTCCACCTGCCTTTTTCTTTCCTTAATGTCCCTTCCCTCACATCTCCTGGTTCTGGGCCAGAGAGCAGCTGCCACGAGTCTGAAATCAGCTCCACGAGGGTCAGCATCTGGGAAGGTCAAGTCCTTCCAGAACCTGGGGACTTTCTGACACGTGTGAGCACAGACACACACAGACACACACACACACACACACAAGCTGGGGCACAGAGGCCACGGTGACGACCTGTTGCCTTCCTTGGGGAGGGGCCAGTGGATCCCCAAAGAATGACCTTGAGCACAGAACCTTCTCGGGACCCCCTGAGGAACTGTGCCAGCAACTCTCCAATTTCGAGGTTCTTTTTGGAAAACCTATTTTATATTAATAATAGAATGCATAGGCACATATAAATAAATAGTGATGTCCCAAGATGGGGGGACGGTGGACACAGTCAGACAGGGGCATGGACAACAAGGGGATGCGCTGACTGCAGAGCCCCTCAAAACCACCGTGAGAACAGAGCAGAAATCAGCCCGCTTCTAGTCCTGCCCTCGCTCTCCACCACGGGCCCAGGGGTGGGGGGGCCCTATAAATAGCAAGGAGGGCTGGGCAATCCCTCACAACTGCCCTGGACCCTGCGGGGTCCTGGCCTGCTCAAGTCATCCTGAACCCCCTCCTCTGACACTACCACTCACCAGACACTTCGGTGTCAAACCGTGGCATCAGTTGCAGCTGTATTTTGTCACTCTCTACCACCTCCAATGGTCACCAAGTCCTGCCCAGCTCTGAACTGACTGGCCTTTGCTGCACCCCCACCTCAAGGTCCTTCAGGCACGTGGGTATGAGGGTCCACCCTGAACTGCATGGTTCACCCTCTCGGAGCCCCTGCTTCTCCGCACTCCTCACCTCCCGGAACCAGAGCAGCCTGGGGTCAGACCCTCCTCTCTCCCTCTCTGCACTCGGACCTCCAGCTGCCTCCCCGCTGTTCCCCCTCCTCCTCCTACCCCCCACCAGACTCACCTAAACGTTCCGAACTGATGCGCTCAGAGTGACTGTTGATTTTGTGACATGCGGTTGGGCTCTCCTGGTTTTACTTTTTAAAGTCTCATCTGTTAGAGATCTGTCCTGAATATTTATGGGAGAGATGATCTGATGTCTGAGATTTCCTCTAAAACACTCCAACAAAAATTAATAAATATGAAATGAAGAAGGCAGGGTGAGAAGGAAGAAGATGGCGTTGAGTGGAACCGAGTGACAGGCACTCGAAGCTGCATTTGCACTGTTCTCTCTGCGTTGAGGGATTTGGAACTTTCCATAGTGAAAAAGTCAAAAGGACACAGAAAGCAGCACGACCCTGCTGAGCCCTGGGGCTCCCTGCTGCTTCAGGACAAACCCTTTCAGAGAGTCAGGAACAAGGTGGTCGCCTACATTGTTCCGAATTCCTGGCTCATGATAATAAAAGGCAAACAGACTTGTAGTCAGTTTATCATTGGCTTAAACCCCCTACAGACAGGGCCACCCCTTCCTGCCTGGGCCAGGATGGGCAGCTCCCACCCCAGCCCTGACCCTGTCACTTCTCTGACAATCCTAGATGGCCTGTGTTTCCTGGGAACAGTGGCCATTTCCTTGCCTCAGTGCCTTTTCCTAGGCTGTTCCCTCTGCCTGGAGCATCTTTCTCACACTTTTTCACCTGGCAACTCCTGCTTTTCCTGAGGACTTGGCTTCAGCAATGCCTCCTCCAGGAAGCCCTCCCTGACTTCCCAGCCCTATGTTGTCCCTGTTGCTGTTCTGCTTCCACTGTGCTGGGAGGGCCCATCTCTGCTCCTGATGGGAGGGCAAGGACCAGGTCACCTTGTCCACTTTGCATGCCTGGGCCTGGCACACAGTGGAGACTATAAATATTTGTTAAATAAATGCATGAAAGTTTGTTTCTATTTTCACTCCAATACAAAGCAAACCCACCACCCTATCTTCTTGTCACAGGAACAAACATTTGTTAACTGTTCGACATCAGCTTTAAGCCCACTGCTGGGGTTTTAGGAAGGGGCCTCTCAATCTAGGCATCCCTGAAGCCAAACAGCCAGAACGCAACCCTTCCTGGGGGCAGATGCCCCTGCCCCTCACCTTCAATAGTTCACTGGAGGGTCTCAAAAGGCTGCAGCTGCAGAGCCTGCAGGCCCCAGGCTCCGAGGCTCCTGTCTGCACCTCACGGCAGTGAGAATCACCTGGAGGCCTCTCCCGCTGTGCACACCCCTGCCCCCCACCCGCCAGCTGAGACCAGCTCAGTCTCTGGGCTAAGGCCCCAGCACTCAGCTTGTTCAGAGCTACTCACATGATTCCGACATGCATCCAGAATAAAAACCATTGGCTGAAGTCAGAAACCAACCCAGTGGGGCCGGTCCAAATGCCCCAAAATACCTGCTGAGGGCATTTAAGGCCAACCAGGGGGCAGATGGAAGCTGTAACTTCCTGCTAGGTGAGTAACCAGTGTCCTTGTCTGCGGGGGTTCTGGGGCCCCTGGAGTGGCCATGTGCTCCCTGAGCCCTCTTCCTAGGGCTTGACCAGACACCTTGCTCTTGTTCAGGTAATGAGCGCAAAGCTGTTTGGGGACCCTGGCGAGGCACTGAGGTCCTGCTCTTCCCAAAGCCTACGGCTCCCAGATGGCCTTGGTTGGGTGACTCCTTGTTGGACTCAGCCTCAGTTTACAGAAACTGTGTTTGGGGTCTTTGGCTTGTTTCCAGGATGGGTGAGGAGATGTGGCAGATGGCGGGTGTCCGTTTGCTGTGCAGAGCCCAGCTGGGAGCGCTCAGGCTGTGAGGAGCCGTGTGGGATTGCACAGCAGCCTGTGGGCCTGTGCAGCCTGGGCCTTTGCGTGCCCTCCCCCTGGACTGTCCCTCCAGACGTTCTCACTCAGGGGAGTTTTCCACCCAATTTGACCCTCCCACAAAGCCTCCCCAAGCCTAGGAGGTGGGGTCACTGGGAAGAGGCCCTAGTCTCCTGCCTTCTCCTTTGCTGTGACAGTGGCCTCCCCTCCCGGCCAGCGTAAGCCCTGGAGGGCAGCCCGGCTGTGTGCCTCCCTGCATCTAATGTGGTGTCTGCACATGTCTTATCCACATTGGCAAAGCCCTGTGGGGGGCCAAAGTATGCCAAAAGGAGGCCCACTTCCTAGGACCCTGCTTCCTGGGGCCCCGCACCCCTGCCCCACAGTGTCTGGCCTTGGAGCAGCAGTCAGCTCAGGCCTTCCTGAGGAATAAGTCTCAGTCCAATCCCACATGCAGTTTTAGCTTCAAACAAATCCTACTTTGTTTGAAAATGTCTGTCAGTGACATAGATCTCAACATACTGACATCAAAGATGCCCACAGTACAGGCGAGGAGGAGAGACATGTCCCCACACCATGTAGCTAGCTCCCCCCTGTAATTAGTCGTGCCCCTCCATGCACGTGCGGAGCGCTGGGGCATGCAAAGGTTAACCGGGAGGACAAGCGGGGTCATTGGGAGTGAATGCTCAGCTCATTGCTGAAGGCTATGTTAATTTAAAATAGAAAAATGGTGCTTTAGAGAAGCCAACTCTTGGATGTTGAAATATATCTTAATTTAATGCAGTTCTCAGTTCATGAAAGATGCTCTCAAAGCTTAGCTACATCAAGAAATGCATAGAAAAAAAAACCAAAAATGTCCTGTCAGGTCCCAGCCAGAAAAAGTGACAGGACCATTGACAAGACTTGGCCATCCTTGGCTTGGTTTTGCCTCCTGACACCCAGGGCAGAGGTCTGTGTGGGGAGCCGCAGAGCCGGCCTGAGGCTGGGGCAGGGGTGTTTGCCTAAATAACCAGCTCGGCTTTCTTGGGGCTCAAATCCAGAAGCTGCTGGTAACAGATAACAGGGTAGCCAGCTGTTCTGGATGCTGCCATTAGCAATGTGAGGGAAGGAAACCACTCTTGAGCTCTGACTAGAGAGGCCGGTTAGCTTCGCAGCCAGCTTTGCAGAATGTCTCCAAATGAAGTGGTTTGGCCAAATCTGTGACTTTCAAACTGCTCCCTCAAGATGCCTCAGGGAGAGGAGAGGACCCTCCCTCTGCTCATGCTACCCCATGCTCGATATCTGATTTGAAGGGAAGCGGCCGCCTTCTGAACCCTTGGCTCCACTGCCAAGGCTCCTTGTTGTCATACCTTCTGGAAAGTGGCAAAAGGATGAATGGTGCCCATGGCAACGGGCCTAGAGCTGGGCATTTTCTCTCCTTGTACCAAACTGCTCTCTGATGCACATTCAGTCTCAGAAACTGAGCCGGCGTGTCACTGACAGCCAGTGAGACAGCAATGAGGTGGCCTCCACGGCTTCCGTTGCCTAGAACACATGCTCTCCTACTTTCCAGCATCTCACCCTACATGTGAAGTGCCATGGTGGTGCCTTGGGGTTTTCCTAACCAGGCCTCTTTTTCAGAGTGTTTGCTGCAAAGCTCAGTGATCCAAACATCACACAGAGATCAGACTCTTCGAGGCCGGAGTCTCGGCTCTGATGTGTAGCAGCTGTGGGGGCTCTGGGTCTCTGTGGAAAAGACGTCTGGGGTGGTTTTCTCACCTGCAAAACGGGCCAGCTCTGCCTTACTACCAATGTCATTTCAGTTTCTCCTAGGCATCCGGCACTCCCCACATGTGACCAGTGTGTTGGGCCATTGCTCTCTGAAAGAGGCCCATAATGCTGGCCTACTCCAGACTGACAAAATGCCACATGTCTTCTCTCTCAGAGATGTAGCATACGGCTTCTCATTAAACCCAAATCCCAGACTGCCCCTGATAATCCTCTTGAAACTGGTTGTCGCAACTGGAAAACTCTTTTGAGATGATGTTTTCAAAGGAGGTCAGAATTCATAGCAATGATTTACCTTTCAGTCATAAAGAGCAACTCTTCTTCTTTCTGGGGCGGAATTGAGATTACCTAAAAGTATGGAGGAAAGGAGAGCACACAGTTACTCTCTGGTCCAAGCTTCCAGGGCTGAGATTGTCCTGCCACACAGTCCCCGCCCCCCCCTTTCCTGGCATGCTGGCTTCCGACGTGTCGTTGCAGGTAAAGCTACCTCCAGCTCCAACTTTGAACTGAAATAATCTAAAGCCTGAGATTGTTTTAAGCCAATTTCTGTGAGGTACTTCTCCTGCTAAATATACAGCTGCTGAGGGCCCCTCTATGCTACAAGGGTGGTGGGGATGGCACAGGGGGCCAACATGGCCTTGTCAGGTCAGCAGAGGGGTTGAGAGCTTCCTTGCTGTTCCTTTGAAAGGTCCTCACTCTGTACTTCCCCAGACCCAGCAGTGCTGGGGCTTGTGGGAGGGATCGGTCAGCTCCAGGAAGTCATTTGCATGGTTCATTTGCGATTTTGCAGACCAGCTGTAGGCTATTCTTGCTCCAGCTCCTAAGGAGACTGCGGCTTTAAAACTGGCCCTGTTACTCCAACAAAGCACATCTGACATGCTGTGGCTGGTGGTGCTTTGGTCTTGGGACTTGTCCCCGGCCTAGCAGTCAGCTGTTCCCAGGAGTGCCTGTCACACTGTATTCTGTTGTTCTGTCTCCAGTTCCGTTTGTCCTCCTGGTCTCTTGCTGGTTCTTGGTTCTCTTGGGCTCTAATGTGAATGTCACCAAGACAGTTCTTGGTCTGTTCTCATACACAGTTCATCTCTCTTCTTAAGTCATCAGTCTTGGCTCTCTACTGACTTAACGGAATTCTCCAAGATGTCTACACTCTCCCTTCCAAACCGATATGTCTAAATTTGTCTTGCCTACCAAACTTATTCTCAGCTGCTATCCACTCAAGAATAGAGTCAGTAGACTTTGATCTTCCTCATCCAACTTTCTCTCTGCTACAGTGTAGCCTTGCCTGTTTTGTATACTTGGAAACATTTATTATACACCTTTAAGAAAGGTCATTCCCTGTGTCCTTGTAGAAAGTTCAAACTTGGTCTGATTTTAATAACACCCTCTCACTGAGGGACAATTCCCTTTGTGACCTTATCGCCCACCACCATCATCCAACAAATATTTGAGAACCTACTTGCTATACGCCATGCATTGTGACGGGCCTGAGGAATTGCACCTATGACACATGGTCCCATTGTCGTTGGGAGCAGGGGGAGGAACGTGCACAAGAAACAAAATGATGGGAGGTGTTAAAAGGCGAGGGAGGAAATGAAACAAACTGAGTGAGGAGAACTTAGATTCTTGGGTGGGAGAGAGCTGTTGGAGAGGGAGCGGGCTGGGGCCAGCTCACGCAGGGCATCATGGGGAGTTTGAGTGTTCTCCTAAGATCAATGGGCAGTCAGTAGAGGGTTTTTAAGTGGGAGAAATTACATGACCAGATTCGTGTCTTTAAAAGATCACATGGCTTCTGTGTAGAGAACAAATTCGAGTAAGGCCATGGTAGAAGCAGGGAGAACAGTTGGGAGGCGACGGCCACAGTGTGCTGAAAGATGAAGGTGGGCTGGTTCGGGGTGGAGGCAGTTACTAAAGAATTAAAAGGCGTGGGCCACTCGAGACTGTCCTGACCCAATGGACCAGGTGGATTGGGTGTGGGAGGAGAGGGCCCTCTCCTACCGTGGGCGGGTTGGATTCCCCACTGCCCTGCACCTATGCTCCGTATAGAGCTCCTTGGACACAGCCACATGGAAGGGTTCAGTGCTTTATTTTCAGCCTGCCCTAGCCATCAAAGGCCCTGTTCCAGCCAAACTGGCTCTGAAAGGTTTCCCTTCCATCTGCAGCCAAGGACTGGTCCTCTCTGAGCTCCCACAGTGCTCGTCACCTGCTGAGCTGGCATGGTGACACTCCAGGAAGCAGACTCCCTGAGCCTGCTCTCCATTCCACTGTGAGCCCTTTAAGGGCTTAGAGCCTGGGTGGGTTTAACACAGTAACCCACACACTGGGCACTGAAAATCTCTTCGTAACTGTCCTTCCGGCAGGTGGTTTACCTCTTCCAGTCAATATGTCGACTTCAGAAGCTCCAGAAGGGAGGCTGAGAAAATTTAAATACTGAGGCAAAGATGCATCTGTAAGAGGCAACTGCCTCACTCCATCAAAGCACGTGGTTGAAGCACATCAAAAATAGAGTGGCCCTGGACGGGTGGCTCAGTTGGTTGGAGCGTCTTCCCATATACCAAAAGGCTGTAGGTTCGATTCCCGGTCAGGACACATACCCGGGTTGCAGATCCAGTTGGGGCGTGTGTGGGAGGCAATCGATTGATGTTTCCCACATCGATGTTTCTCTCTCTTTCTCTCCCTTCCTCTCTCTCTAAAATCAATAAATGAAAAAAAAAGTATGTCCTCAGGTGAATATTTTTAGAAAATAGAGTGGAAGGTTAAGGAAAAAAGGTGGGCGACAAAGCAAATATAGCAAAATGTCCTTTGTGGACAGGTGCGTGGCGTTCACCGAATAATCCTCTCACCTTCTCCGTGTGTTTGTCATTTTCACAGCAAAATGTCGACAGTGAGAAGGACAAAAGCTCAAGGACTTTAGGAGTCGCATGTGTGGACTCAGATCAAGGTCTCCATGTGATCGTGGGACTACGGACTTCAGAGCTTCAGTTTCCCCGTCTGTGGAAAGTGCGGATGCCTCCCTCTTAGGGACTGGAGAGCAGCCTCCATGCCTGCCATGGAGATGCTTAACTGCAGCCAAGGAGGCTTACCAAGAAGCTAACGGCCAATAGGAACACCTTGTAGAAATAGGGCTTGGAACTGAAATGTCCAGACTCCTTTTCTACCTGCTGGGCTTAGCCGAAGAGCCTGGGGCAGGGAGCCTGAGCCATGTGTGGACTCTAACCCTCACTCTGCTCTGGGTTCAGTTTGGGCCTGTAGCTCTGAGTCCTACATCCATGTATTTTGACTGTGATGTCATACACCTGGGAATCTGAAAGGCAACTGAGGATGGGAGAAGCCCCCTGGTTAGGACACCATCCAGAGCCACATCCTCTCACATCCTGTCCAATAAGCATGGCTGTCTGGCTTCCAAGACCACTGCAGATTAAAGGAAACCAGACAAAGGAACTGAACCCTCCAGGTGGGGAGCAGCAGGAAGGGCCAGGAGATGAGAAAGGAGAATGCAGGGGCAAGGCCCCTTAGTGATGGGGCGACAGTACAGTTGGCTTGGTGGGCCCCAAACGTGTTCCTACCTGCTGGGTGATACCAAAATGACCCTATTTCCCAGCAAGAACTATATGCTTGTTGAAGGAACCAGAAGTATCTAATACATATCAACTTTCTTAAATTAATCCTTAAGTCTTCAGCATAAAACTCATCTATCCATACAGGTAAGATCATTTCTCCAGGATTCTCCATACTATAAAGCCTGAGTGTTGCTTGATATGAGAAAAGGCTTGTTTTTATTTTAAATTTTAATCTCCTTCAGTCTGGTGTCCAAGTAAAACTCTTGAGACTGGACCAAGATTTGAATGACCTGGAGAGGGACACAATCCCAGTGGACATGGTTGGGGACACCTGGGCCCGGGAGGTCCGTTCACAGCCATACCTGGATCCTGTAGTTGGAAGGCCCAGGCCTGCTCTTCAGAAACCAATGGGCACCAATGAAGACGCACTTGACTCAGGGGCCACAGGACACTCTGCTCAGATGTCTCTGCCCCTGAGGACCCTGGCCTATCCAGGGTGTGCCTGATCTTCCTTTACTTTGAGAGGAAGGCTGGCTATTCTTGCAGATGAAGTGTAGCAGCAGAAAGCAAAGGAGGGAGAGGGAGCCGGGACTATTTGCTAGCTGTGCGATCTTAACTCTTTCCGCCGGTCGTACCTGGAAAGTGAAGTCAGATGCCATAAGCGTGCTCAAAAGGCTGACGTGCCAGCAGCCTGCCTTCCCAGCTCTCAGCACTCCAGTTCTTTCTCTCCCTCACCAGATGCAGCGACAGCAGCGGAGAGCAGTCGGCCTGCATCTCCGGAAGGCCGAGAAACATGAGCAAGTCTTCAAGAGGAGAAACATCACCAGTCTGTCCACTGACCCAGCTTCTCAGGAAGAGACCAATCGGGTATGTTGGGAATGGGTGTTTCTGCAGCAGTTGTGTGTCAAATATGGCCTTAGGAAATTTCTCTGGCTTGAAATGTCTGATTCAGAACCTGCAAGCTCTAATGGGGGCCTTGAAGGAAAGGAGTGGAGAGATTGTAGTTAGAGCTACACTGTGTTCTCAGAAAGCTACGGGCCATCACCTTCAGGGCTGTGAGTCTGGGGTGTTGCTTCTCCTGTGGGCAAAGCGTGGCTTCTGATCTAGAAGAGCCCACTTGCCGCCCCTCAGCCGGAAGCAGGGGATGAGAGTCACGAAGGGTCTCACAGCAGAGGCGCCTAATTACTCACCCTGGAACATCTTGCCTAGGCCTTGAGTGCTGCCTGTCCCTGCCTTTCCCTCTCCGTCCACCCTAACCTCGTTGGTACAAACCTTGGGTTGACTTCCAGGCTCCTGCCGCTTTTTGTGATCCTTTCTGGAATGCCCAGACCCAGAGGTTCCCCTTCATACAGCTCAGTGCCTTTGTATCTACTGGTCATTGTGTCTACGTGCCTTTTGCGAGCTCAGAGGGCAGAGATGGCTCCAGTCGGGGCTAGTGGACTTTATGATGGGTGGCCGGCCTTCAAACAGAGTGGCTGCAACCACTCTCTGAACTACCGTGAGGCTCAGAACTGTATCTCTATGCACCTTCCTTTACCTAGAATAGTCCCTGAAAGTCCCCCCACCCAAGAAAGATGAAACTATGAAAGAGTTATTTTCCTTTTTTGTCCTATATTACCATGACTTTAAAAATACCGAAATATAATTCATGTACTTTGGAATTCACCTTCTTAATGTATATAACCACTGTTTTTTGGTATATTCACAAGGTGGCCCAACCATCACCACTAGCTCATTCCAGAACACGCTCACCACCTCAGACAGAGACGCCGTGCCCAGTCAGCAGCCACCCCTCAGTCCTTCTGCCCATCCCCTGAGCTTCTGCGGACTGTGCGTCCACTTTCTGTCTCTGAATGGACCTACTGGGTACTTTGCGTGTGTGGAACCACACAATACATGACCTTTGGTGACTGGCTTCCTTCACTTAGCGTAATGTTTTCAAGGTTCAGCCATGTTGTAGCAGGTGTCGTTACTCCTTCACTTCTTTTATGGCTGAATGACATTTCACTGTGTGGATAGACCACATTGGTTTGTCCCTTTATTAGCTGGTGGACATTCGGGTTGTCTCCACATTGTGGCTGTTATGAACAGCACTGCTGTAAACATTGGCGGACTAGTTGTCGGGAGACCACGCTTTCAAGTCTCCTGGGCACATGCCTACGGGTGGAATTGCTGGGTCACATGGTGGCTCTGTTTAACTCTTTGAGGAACTGCCTGTGGTAAGCTGAATAGTTGCTCCCTCCTCCCAAAGTTCTCCAACTCCTATCCCCAGAACCTATGGGTGTTACCTTGTGTGATGAAAGGGACTTTGTATAGGAAGGATCTCAAGATTGGGGAGATCATCCTGGGTTATCTGATGGGCCCAGTGTGATCACATCAATCCTTCTCATCAGAAGGATGAAGGACAAGTCAGAGCAAAAGGAGACAGATGACAAAAGCAGAGATTAGTGTTCTGTGTTTTGAAGATGGAGGAAAGGGTCACAAGCTAAAGAACACTGGCAGCCCTACTAGGGGCTTCCTCCGGAGGAACCCTGGCTTTAATCCAGGCAAACAGATTACGAATTTCTGACCTCCAGAACCATGAGAACTGTTTTAAACCACTAGATTTGTGGCAATTTTTACAATAGCAATAGGAAATGTGCTGCCAAACTGCTTTTCCCAAGTAGCTGCACCATTGTACATTCTGATATTCTTACCAACATTTGTCGTTGTCCATTTACGGCTTATAGTCATCTAGTGTGTGCACAGGGCTGTACTTTGTGATTCTGACGTGTGTTTCTAATGACTAAGGGGCATTTTTTCATGTGCTCATTGGGTATTTGTTCCTTTTCTTTGGAGTTTTGTCTATTTTAAACCCTTTGCCCATTTTCAAAATCACATAATTTGTCTTTTTAGTCTTGAGTTCTGAGAGTTCTTTGTATATTCTGCATATCAGGCCCCTGCCAGGTATATGATTTGCAAATATCCACTCCTATTCTTTTGGTCATCTTTTTGCTTTTTTGATAGAATCCTTGAAGCATAAGAGTTTTTAATTTTGAAACAGTCCAATTCATCTACTTTTTTGGGGGGTTGCATGTGCTTTGGGTATCAAATCTAAGAATCCATTGCCTAATCCAAGGTTTTATGGTTTTAGCTCTTCTATTTAGGTAACTGGCCCATTTTCAATTAATTTGTGTAAATGTGAGTAGGGGTCTAATTTAATTGTTCCGCATGCGGACATCCAGTCATCCCTGCACCATTTGTTGAAAAGACTATTCTCTCCCCATTGAATTGTCTTAACACCTTGTCGTGCACCAGCTGACTATAAATTCGATGGCTTATTTGTGGAGTCTGGTTCTCTTCCGTTGACTTACATGTTTATCCTCATGCCAGCGCAACGCAGATGTGATTACTGTCGTTTTATAGTGGGCTTTGAAACTGGGAAGTGTGAGTCTTTTGACTTTTCCTTAAGATTATTTTGGCTGTTCCAGATCCCTTGCATTTCCATGGGAATTTTAGAACCAGCTTGTCAGTTTCTTCAACCAGCTCAGCTTTCGATGGAGACTGCATTGACTCTGTTGGTCCGTTTGTGGGGTACTGCCATCTTACAATGTTAAGTCTTCCAACTCATAAACATGGGATATTCTTTAATTTACTTAGGTCCTCTTCACATTTACTGACAATTTTCAGCATATGTGTTATCCTTTTGTTAAAGTTATTCCCAAATATTTTCTTTGGTGCTACTGTAAATTTTTTTTAAATTTTGGGTTGTTCATTGCTAATGTATAGAAATAAAATTGATTTTTGTATGTTAATCCTGCAACCTAGCTGAACCTTGTTTATTAGCGCTAAATTTTTGTGTGTGTAGGATTTTCTACATCCAGGTTCATGACATCTTGGAGACGGTATGTAGAGATGGTTTTACTTCTTCCTTTCCAGTGTGGATGCCGTCTATTTCCTTTTCCTGCCTGGTTAGCCTGCCTACAACTTCCAGTACCATGCTGAGTAAAAGGAAATAAATGTGGACATCCTTGTTCTGTTCCCTGATTCTCAGGGAGAAAACTTTCAGTCTTTTACCATTAAGAATGATGCTAGCTGTGGGGTTTTTGTAGCTGTTTTTATCAGTTTAAGGAAGTTTCCTTTTATTTTTAGTTTGTTGATTTTTCTTTTTTTAAATCACAGAAGGGGGCTGAATTGTCAGATGTTTTTCTTGCATTTGTTTTTGCAATGTGACTTTTTTCATCTATATTCTATTAATATGGTATACTGTATTGATTTTCCTGTGTTGGATTTCCCTTGCATTCCTGAGTTAAATCCCATTTGTTCATGATGTATGATCCTGTTCATATGTTGGTACATTCTGTTTTCTAGAATTGGTTAAGGATATTTGCATATATATTTATGGGAGACATTGGTCTATACTCTTTCTTGTAATGTCTTTGTCTGGTTTGGTATCAAGGTAATGCTAGACTCATAGAATGAGCTAGAAATTTCCCTCATCTTTTGTTTTTTGAAAGAGTTTATGAAGGGTTGCTTTAACTCCCCTTCAAATACTTGGGAAAATTCAGCAGTGAAGACAATCTGGGCCTAGGCTTCTTTTTGTGGAAGTTTCTTTTCTTTAATTAATAATTCATTTGTTACAGGTCTATTAAGATTTTCTATTTCTTCTTGTGTCACTTTTGGTAGTTTGTGTATTCCTAGGAATTGTCCCTTATTGATAATCTAATTTGTTGGCATACTTTGTTTATCTAGTCTCTAATCTTTTTTATTTCTTTACTAAGTTTAGTAGTAATGACCCCGCTTTCATTCCTGGTTTTAGTAACTTGAGCCTTCTCTTTTTCTCTTGGTCAGACTAGCTAAAGATTTGTCATTTTGTTGATCTTTCCAACCAACTTTTGGTTTCATTGATTCCCTTTCCCATTTTGCTAATTCTCTATTTCATTTATTTCCACTCTAGTGTTTAATATTTTCTTCTGCTGGTTTTAAGTTGAGTTTGCTCTTATTTTTCTAGTTTTTCAAGGTGTAAAGTTAGATTATGAATTTGAGATCTTTCTACTTTTTTAATGTATAGATTTATGGCTCTTTCTCCCTTAGCTGTACTTTAGCTATATCTTATCAGTCTTTTATGTTGTTTGTTTCCTTCACCTCCACGTATTTTCTAACCTCCCTTGTGACTTCTTCGAGTGTGTCGTTTAATTTCTATAAATTTGTGAATTTCCCAATTTTCCTTCTATTATTGGTTTCTAATTTTATTTCACTGTGGTTGGAGAACATACTTTGCACAACTTCAGTCTTTATAAGTTTGTTGACATGTTTCATGGACCATAATCTGTCATGGAGAACATTCCACGTGCCCTGGAAGAGAACATGTATTCTGCTGCTCTTTAGTGTAGATGTCTGTTAGGTCGGGCTGGTCCGTAGTGTTGTTCAAGTCTTCTGTTAACTTGTTGATGTTCTAGCTAGCTGTTCCATCTGTTACTGAGGATGAGGCCTGATGTTTCCGCCTATTGTTGGCTTCTTCATGTCTCTCTTTAATTCTGTTCATTTTTGTGGCATGTGATTTAGGGGTTGTTGATGGGTATGTATGTGTTTGTAATCTTTTTTGATGGCTGAACTGACTATTATAAATTGTCACTGTCTTTGGCAACGACCTTTGCCTTAACGTTTGTTCAGTCTAGCCTTAGTTTACCCACTCTAGCTCTCTCTGGTTACTGTTTGCATGGCATACGTTTTCAATCCTTCTATTGTCGATCCATTTGTGCCTTTGAAACCAAAGT
>VMDR010009251.1:0-34008 GCA_007922815.1 Macrotus californicus
TAGCTTTGCTGGATAGAGCAATCTTGGATGTAGGTCCTTGCCTTTCATGACTTGGAATACTTCTTTCCAGCCCCTTCTTGCCTGTAAGGTTTCTTTTGAGAAATCAGCTGACAGTCTGATGGGCACTCCTTTGTAGGTTACTGTCTCCTTTTCTCTTGCTGCTTTTAAGATTCTCTCTTTATCTTTCATCTTGGGTAATCTAATTATGATGTGCTTTGGTGTGTTCCTCCTTGGGTGCAACTTCTTTGGGACTCTCTGAGCTTCCTGGACTCCCTGGAAGTCTAGTTCCTTTGCCAGATTGGGGAAGTTCTCCTTCATTATTTGTTCAAATAAGTTTTCGATTTCTTGCTCTTCCTCTTCTCCTTCTGGCACCCCTATGATTCGGATGTTGGAACGTTTAAAGACGTCCTGGAGGTTCCTAAGCCTCTCCTCATTTCTTGAATTCTTCATTGTGTTCTGGCTGAATGTTTTTCTTTCTTTCTTCTGGTCCACACCGTTGATTTGAGTCCTGGTTTCCTTCCCATCACTGTTGGTTCCCTGTACATTTTCCTTTATTTCACTTAGCATAGCCTTCATTTGTTCATGTAATTTGCAACCATATTCAACCAATTCTGTGAGCATCCTGATTACCAGTGTTTTGAACTATGCATCTGATAGGTTGGCTATCTCTTCGTGGCTTAGTTGTATTTTTTCTGGAGCTTTGATCTGTTCCTTCATTTGGGCCATTTTTTTTTTTTTTTTTTTTTTTTTTTTTTTGTCTCGGCGTGCCTGTTATGTAGTAAGGAGCGGGGCCTTAGGTGTTCACCAGGGTGAGGAAACCCATGTCGCTGCATTGTGACACTGTTTGTGGGGGAGGGGTCCAAGAGGGAACAGTGCCACTTGCTCTGCTCTCTGCTGGTTTTCATCACTTCCCCCACTACCCACAATCAAATTGGGCCCTTCTGGTGCTGATTCCCGGGTAGGTGGTCTTCGTACGTGCTAGGACCCTGTGGGTCTCTCCAAAGGACTCTCCTGTGAGGCTGGGAGTTTCTCCCAGTGCTGCCGCCTCAACCCCCACAGGTGTTTTCAGTCAGAGGCTTGAGGCTTTATTTCCCCAAGCTGGAACTCTGGGTTGCGTGGTCTGTCTCGCTCCCCAGTTGTTCCTCCCAGTTTATCCACACGCAACATGGGACCGCCCAGTCTGCCAGCTGCCGCTTCGCCCACCCTGGTCCTCCAGCCACTGCCTTGCCATGAGTCCTCTCCGCCCAGCTGCCCACCTCTGCCCCTCCTACAGGTCTGGGTGAGTGTTTCTTCTTTAACTCCTTGGTTGTTGGATTTCCATACAGTTCGATTTTCTGTCGGTTCTGATTGTTTTTTGTTTTTAAATTTGTTGTTGTCCTTCTTTTGGTTGTGCGAGGAGGCACAGTATATCTACCTATGCCTCCATCTTGGCCAGAAGCCCTCCCAGCCCTTCGCTTTTGCAAATTCTTTTGAGCTAAAATTATGGAAGAAAAAAATAGATGCACCAAAGTTTTCAATAAGAGGCCCTGGATGCCGAGGCAGAATGCCAAATTCTTACTCCAGCTCTCACTAATTACAGTCCCAGGCAAGTCACCAAAATTCTCTGGGATTCAGTTTTTGGAGATAAAATGAGAAGGCTACAGGGGATCAGTGATTCTCAATCTTTGCTGTGCAGTAGAATCCTCTGAGTGGCTTTTACAAAACGGCAATGTGCAGGTCCTATCCCCCACAATTCTATTTATAAGGGTTTGAGATGGTACACTGGCATCAATATTTTTAAAAATTCTCCCAAGTGATTCCAATGTGAAACCAAGATTAAGATTCACTGAACTAAATAATATTTAAGGTGCCCTTTATCATCTAAAATTCTTATTCATTTCTCCCTATTTTGGCTGTAGTCATTTGGCTCTGGGTTAATTAATGGATAGATTAGACACAATAATTGTACATAAATCCAAAAACAAAACTGTCCCCTTTAAGACTTTGCAGACATTAATGGCGTGTGTAGATTACCACAATCCCTGAGCATTTATTAAGGCCTATTATGGAAAAGGCATCTTCTCCATCTCTGATGTGTCCTTCTATATGGAGGGAGCTCCATTAGTATCAAACTGCTGGCCTTCTATGCTTTTCCTCCTTCAGTCCAAGGAGAGATAAAAATGGCTGATCAGTTGGCAAATGTGGAAGAAAAACTATACATGCTTGGCTTAGTTCCCTCCTTATTCCTTTTGGGAATGAGCCAGCCACAGAGAACCCAGTTCTGACCTAGTTCTCTAAAGACAGTCTCTGCCGTGGGACTTGTCTCAGACCAGTGCTGCCAGGACTGGGTAAGACTGGATAAGCCTCCCAATTCTCAGGTCAGAATTTGGATGCCCACCTGCCAAATATAAGCTGCATTTTCTAATTTAGATTTTATTAGAAAGAGGGTAGTGTTTTGATTCTTGTCTTATTTCTCAACTGGTTCAGAACCCAGTGAAAAAAGAGGAGAGCTATTTAATGGGTCCCCTCAGATCTCTCCCAAGGCTTACTCTGCACCAGATGACACCACAGGCTACAAAGATGGCGTGCTTACCATTGTTGGGCAGTATTCTGAGTGAGTGAATGAACAAGTGAACAAATAAACTTTACAGTTGTTACGGACTGAATGTCTGTGAGCCCCCAAATCCATATGTTGAAGTCCTAAACCCCAGCGTGATGGCATTAGGGGGCAGGGCCTTTAGAAAGCAATAAGTTCATGAGGGTAGGGACCTAATGAATGGGGTTAGTGCCCTTATATATGCAGGGACACGGGAGAATTGATCGCTCTCTCTACCATGTGAGAATACAGCAAGAAAACAGTCCTCTAAACCAGGAAAAGGGCTTTTACCACAACATGACTCTGCTGGGCACCCTGACCTTGGACTTCTAGCTTCCAGAACCAAGAGAAATAGCTGTTCTTTAAATCACCCAGTCTATGGTATATGTTTTATAGCAGTCCAAGGTGACTAAGACAACAACAGACACAGAACGTCATGTCTACACAAGGACTACATTTTAACAAAAGCAAGTCTCATCAATCTTGCCTTAATTTAGGGTTTCTCAACCTTATCACTGACTACAAAAGCTGCACATATTTAATTTTTACAACTTAATGAGTTAGGAGAGAACTATACACCCATGAACCATCACCCATCACCCCCAAAAGTTTGTGCTGAGTAATTCTTGCTCTGGAGGGATGTCTTCTGCATTCTAGGGAGTGCAGCAGCATTCCTGGCCTTTATTCATTAGTTGTGAGTAGCAACCCTCCAGTTGTGACAATAAAAAATACCTCCAGACACTGTCAAATGTTCCACAGGCAGCAAAATCACCCACTGTTGAGAACCACTGCCTTAATTGTACATGTCAGTACAAGAAAGCAAAAGTGTGACTGACTACCAGTTGAAAAAGCAAACACGGATTCATTACAGCAGCCAGAAAGGTCAGAGCTCAGCTAGCCCAACACTCTGCATTTTCAGATGACAAACCACACTTAGAAAATATTAATTTTATTACCATCTATTGAAGCAGAGCATCTTACTTTTAAAATCAGCAACCTTATCAATAAAAAAGCATAATCTAGGAATCTCCTAGTTGGTTTTTTTCCTTCCCAAAAACATTAGTCAATATTATTTCCGGAACTGAAACACAGCACTTTAAAATATGTGATATATTTCCTCCAACTCCTGTTAAGACCACTGGAAATCTTTAGAAACCATGCACATTACTAATGGTAAAAATCATGGTTCTCACCACATGTATATCACAAAAAAATAAGGACTTAGAAGAATGGTCATTGATGTGGGAAAAATAAAGGAACTAAAATATTAATTAAAAGTACAGAGCCTATGATATATTACTTAGCAAAAAAAAAAAAAACATGGTCTTGCCTTCTCCAATGTATCCTCCACAGCAACCTTTTTCAAAATGACCTTTCTAAATCACAAGTTTGACTGTGCTTCTCTCAGCCTGGCTTCAAATCCTTCAATGGTCCACAACATCCATCATCTTCAGGATAAAAACCAAATTTCCTAGAATGGTATGCAAGGCCTTCCATGACTTTGGTCCTGCCCGCCTCTCCAGCCTCATCTCCGTCCCTTCCCCCACACATACCCCATGTACTCCCGCCATTCTGTACTCCCCAAAGACCTCTATAGGCACCCAAGAAACTGCTTTGTAAGAACAGTGAAAGTGAGCTCATTAAAACTGTGTGAGATATTTGATTATAAGTTCATCTTCAGTTACCAGGTCTACTGTTACCTTCTCAGGGGACACTGCCCCAACTCCAACTCTATTACATGTTCTTACAGCTCTTTGGACCTCTCCTTCACTGCTTTTAACATAATTATAGTTTTTACAATTATTTGTGATTATTTTGTTCATCTCTTTCTCCATACAGACTCTAAACTCCAATAGAGCAGGAAGTATGTCAGCTCTTACTCTCTAATATGTCCCCAAAGTAGGTACTACACATGCCTGACACATAGTAGATGCTCAATAAATATTTGTCAAATACATAAATGAATGTTCTTTTATATTTATGTCTTTTTCATAGTGCTATTTCCTATCTGTAATGACTCTCCTGTCGTTCTCTGGCCAATTCCTGTTTACTTTAAAACTCAAATCAGCACCCTTCTTTTTGGAAGTCTTCCCTGATCTCTAAGTCCAAGACAGATATCCCACTTCTGTGCTCTCACAGCATGCTGGATATATTTGTATATATCATATATACTTGATATACTTCATATATACTTTACCATGATTTCATATGTACTAGTCTAGCTGTCTCTGTCTCTCCTACTGGACTGTGAGCTCCTTAAGGGTCAGGGCTGTGTCTATCACCTGCTCTGCAGGTAGCACAAGTGCCTAACACAGAGGGGGCATTTAAATGTTTGAATGTATATAGATGTGCATATACTATATTTTATTGCACACACTCACACATACATGCAGAAAGCCCCACTGAGTGCAAACATTATAAGAATGACATAAAGATTGAAATAAAACCCCAACATTTAAATTACATTAAAGTTTTTCAGAAAGGGCTATGACCTAACAAAACAGCTTTAAAAAATTTTTTTTAATCCTCACCTAAGGACATTTTTTCATTGCTTTTACAAAGAGAGGAAGGGAGTGAGGAAGGGATATAGGAAGAGAAACATTGATGCAAGAAAGAGAAGCATCAATCAGTTGTCTCCCATACACTCCTGGACCAGGGATCATACACACCCAGACCTGGACCGCACCCACAACCTGAGTATGTGTCCCGACCTGAAATCAAACCCGCAGCCTTTAGGTTCCAAGTTGATGCTCCGACCAACTGAGCCACACAGACCAGGGCTGGCTTTAAAAAAAAAAGGTTTACACTATTCCCCTCAGTGTGATTTAATAACAGAATTTAAAACCAGTATCAGAACTAAAAAGAATTTTAAAAATAATATATCAGTTCTAGAAAAACAGAAAAGCTGAATGTTTTACTCTGTGCCAAGTTGAGTCATTTTAAAATAATAATATCTCAGGAACCACTCACTCTATCTACCATGTTATTCCATTATGGAAAGAACACTGTAACTCTAGCATTCCCCTGCAAACGACTTTACCTCCTCACGTACAACTGTGGATGTTGAAATATGTTGAAAGACTTCTGTAAATTTCTCCGAGGTCTCTATATTTAAAGTTGGTTGCTAAAGAAACTTCATTTTTCTTAACACATGATCTGTCCCTCCAGCCTTTTCAAACATTAAATGTTCTTCCAATGATTCGTTAATGGACATAATGAAAACAATATAGGGTTTGAAGCTTATGTTATTTGGCTGCTTCTACCACAGCTCATAAATTACTGTGCACCTGCCCTTGTTCAAAACTTAAGAATTCCAAGCCAATGACAGCAAATCATTAAACTGAGCACAAAACCACCTTAAGAGTGAGGCCTGTCCAACTGCAAGTCACGTGGCCACAAAACCAGCCCCAGGGAGAAGATACAGTCCAGTGACAAACTCATACACATGCAAGACATGTCTTGTCCATTCCCTTACTGTGCTGATGATTACACCATGAAAACAATATTTAAAATCTTCACATTCAAAGCTCCAGAAATTCTATAGTTTTTCAAAAATCCATTTTACTGTCTGAGGAATGGTCTCCAGGTATCTTTTATCTTATATATCTTTTCTGTTGAAACTCCCCATCTCCCTCATCTCATACCCAGGAATAACAAAAAGTACTTTCCCATCACTTCCTGTAACATGTCCCTTTTATATGCCTGAAGACCATTATGGGCTTCCCATCAGGACCAGAGGAAGTAAAAGTAAAAAACTGATTCATTCTGACATTAGAACTAAAATAAGCTAAATCTTCTGGAAAGAAATTCAGAAGATTTAGCTTATTTTGGGCCTAAAAATTAGATAAATAAGGCAGTGCTATTGAAAAGCTAAATTTGTTGTAGAAATGTAAGCTGTTCATAATTTTTATCTCAATTTTTAATGAAAAGTCTAATTAATCTCTAACTCCTTGAGAAAATATATAAGATAAACTCACAGAAAGAAACTAAGAAGAGCTAGAAATTCTTTATAAAAACACTTTTTAAAAAAGTCCAAATAAACTGGCCCCCTCAAAAAGTCGAAATAATTAACATGTGGAGAACAGACAGAATAGACCCACACAAGCATTAAAAACTTGAGAGGTTGAGAAACAACTTTTGTGAGTTAAGGTTACCCAATAGAATGATATGGCCCAGAAGATTTTCCCCTCAAGATTAGCTTCTATTGTTTTTTTTAGTATGGTATCACGAAAAAACAAAAATAAAACTAAATATGAACCTCTTATGGTTATACCTCCTATACTGCTACAGTCCCCTGCTGCTTGAACTTGACCATGCCGCTCACTGCCACAGCAGATTCTTCTGAATCTGTCAGTGCTAAAGACTATAGTAGCCACCTCTATAAAATAAAACCAAGTAAAAAGTGAAATTCTCCATGAAGCCAGATTTTGTACCTTTATGATCAACAAATCTATGAAACATAGTTAAAAATATAAAATTCTTATTTCTAAAACCTCATCAGAAAATAATTTTAAAATTATATTCTGTTATAAATAAATTAGTCCCCATACTTACACCTTTCATTTCTGGGATAACTAAATGACAACTGCACTTGTAAAAGCAGTGCCTTAAACACATTTTTAAAATGAGGTCATGAAGGACTTCGGTTCAAGATGGTAGAGTAAACACTGTGCTCACCTCCTACTGCGACCACACCCACATTACAACTAACTTATAGAACGGCTGTCATCGACCACACCCACATTACAACTAACTTATAGAACGGCTGTCGTTGAAAACTATCTGAAGACAAGCTGAACTAGCTATAACTAAAGCCATAAGGAGGAACCCTCAATAAGACTGGTGTGAAGGAATGAGCAGGTCCCACATCTATGGTATGGCAGCTAAGAATCAGGAGGGGTATCTTAGTTGTGAAGGTTCCCCCTGAGGATCCAAAGGTCCCAGCCCCACACCCTGCTTCCCAGTCCAGGACACTAGTGCTGGGAATAGGAATCCCCATAACATCTGGCTGTGAAATCCAGCAGGGACTGTATCCAAGTGAGATGATGGAGGCCTATTGGAGTGTCAGGCACTCCTCTTGAGGGGCTCAAGAACATGAACACACTCCAAACTCATTCACTGTAGGCTCCAGCATGGGAGCAGCAGCTTGAAAAGCAGCAGACACATGCAAAGAGGAACTGAATTGACTAGCTTCAGGGTGAGAGCTGAGAGGCAAGGGGCAGGACAGATCTCTCCAGTACAGAAGCCCTGACAGGCTTCCTTGTTCCTTTGCTGAGCCCTCCCCTACCCAGCCAGCAAGTGCAGGCATGTGCCACATCTGAGCTCCCATTAACCTGGCTGACACTGTCCACCCCACTCTAGTGATTCCCTGAGACCCTGCCCCACCCCATTCAAGTGTCCAGTCTGAGCCACTCCCATGCAGCTTTCCATATGAGTGGCATGCCTCTACTCACACTGCAGACTTTCCTAAACCCTCTGTAAGGATCACAGACTCCAAACAAGCAGCAGTTGGCATCAACATGCCCCATACAACTTGGTAAGCAGTCCCAAGCCCGGCCCAAGCTGCAACTGGTCTCCAGGTGCATTGTAACTCCCACCGGGTGGCCCTAAGCCTGGCATATGCTACAGCCAGTGTTGGCTTGAAATGCAGCTTCAACTAAGTGGCCACAAAACCAGCACAAGTGGTGGCAGGCCTCAGATCACAGTGTTGTGCCCACCAAAGGGTCCCAAGCCTGACACTAGTAGCAGGCAACCTCAGTTCACAGCAAACCTCTCCCGAGTACCTCCAAGCCCAGCACAAGTGGCAACCAAAGAGCATTTTGTAGCTCCCACCAGGTGACCCCAAGCCAGGCACAAATGGTGGCTGACCTTAGCCTGAATTGGAGTCCCTCCCAAGAGGCTCTAGAACCAACATACCCTGTGGCCAGCTTCAGACCACACCAGAGCACCACTAAACCAGCTTCACAAACATTGCTGAAGGGAAAACTCGACTGGCACCAGAGCCCCACTGATGCAAAGCCATTCCAAGGGCTCAGGCCCTGCACAACAGCTTGTCTGCTATGGAAACGCCAAGCACTCAAAGACAATCAGCCTGAGGGTCAACCCCACCCACTGACGTGCCACCAGAGATCAAGGCTTGACTACAACAGGAAGGTTCAATTATAACTCACATATAGGACTCTCCTGGAGCACCCAACTCAGGTGAACAGGGAAACTGTGCCACAGGGACACCTACTATATCAAGCCACTCTGGCAAGATTAAGAGATGTAGCAGCTCTACCTAATACCTGGAACAAACACAGGGAGTCAGCCAAATGAGGAGACAAAGAAACAAGTCCCAAATGAAAGAACAGGACAAAACTCCAGAAAGAGAACCAATAAAAAAAAAATGGAGGCAAGCAATCTACCAGATATAGTCTAAATACTGGTAATAAGTATGCTCAATGAACTTAGGGGAAAAGTAGATGAACTCAATAAGAATCTCCACAAAAGAATAGAAATCATGAAAAAAAGACATTCAGAAATGAAGAATACAATCAATAACTGAAATGAAGAATATATTAGAGGGAATCAACTTCTATTAGATGAAGCCGAGGGTCAAATCAGCGATCTGGAAGACACGGTAGTATAAAACACTCAACTGGAACAACAAAGAGAAAAAAAATTAGGACACTTTAAGGAACCTCTGGGACAACATCAAGCATACCAATATTCATGTCATAGGGGTACCAGAAGGACAAGAGAGATAGACCAAGGACTAAAAAAATATTTGACAAAATAATGACTAAAAGCTTCCCTAACCTGGTGAAAGAAACAGACACACATATCCAGGAAGCACAGAGTCTCCGAAACATGATGACCCCAAAGAGGCCCACAGCAGTCACATCATAATTCAAATGCCAAGGGTTAAAGACAACGAGAGAATCATAAAAGTAACAAGAGGAAAGCAGTTAGTTATGTACAAGGGAGCTCCCATAAGACCATCAGCTGATTTTTCAACAAGAACTTTACAGGCCAGAGGGGTTAATATCCAAAATATATAAAAAATTCATACAACTTAAAACCAAAAACAGACTGGCTGGGTGGCTCAGTTAGTTGGAGTGCCATCCTGTGCACCAGAAGTTTGTAGGTTCGATCCCTGGTCAGGGCCCATACCTATGATGAGGGTTCAGTTCCAGGTGGAGATGAGTACAATTGGCAACCCAACTGTATAGATATTTCCCCCCCACCCACCCCCCCCTCTCTCACACACACACACACACACACACACACACACACACACACACACATCTATTAAAACATATCCTCAGGTGAGGATTAAAAACATGAAACAATCCAAGTAAAAAATGGGCAGAGGACCTAAACAGACATTTCTCCAAAGAAGACATACAGAAGGCCAAAAGACATATCAAAAGATGCTTAGTATCACTAATCATCAGGGAAATGCAAATTAAATCCACAATGTCACCTCACACTTGTCAAAATGGCTATCAATCAATCAACAAAAAATAAGTGTCATTGAGGAGGTAGAGAAAAGGGAACCCTTGTGCACTGTTGGTGGGGTTGTAAATTGGTTCAGCCACTATGGAAAACAGTTTGGAGTTTCCTCAGAAAAACAAAACTGGAACTACCACATAATTCAGCAATTCCATTTCTAAGTGTTTATCCAAAGAAATCCAAAACACTAATTTGAAAAGATATCTGCACCCCATGTTCACTGTGGCATTATTTACAACAGCCAAGCTAGAAAGCAACCAAAGAATCTCCCACTGCAGGCTCAGCGGTGCCGCCCACAAGGGGAGACTTTTTTGATCTCTTCTCCTGAGTACTGGTGGCTCTGCCCTGCTGAACTTGCTCTTGCAGTGCAGCTGGCTGGCTGCACCCAATCTGAAACTGCAATGCATTCCTGCTAGGGGAATTAGGGTTGGAATCTGGCAGACACTGAGGTATGGCTCTGGAATAGGGGCCCCCTTCCCCCTCATTCAGTGCCTATGCAGGAGACACACTAGCTTGAGTCCTCCTGACCTTGGTTGTCCTGCCCTTCCAAGCTCATGCCTTATAGAAGGGTCTGTGGTTTTGGCCAACCTGGGCCCACTCTACAGTCTTTCTTTAGAATGCTCTGGAGAAAGACCAGGTGACTTCGGGGGTTGGCAAAGTAGTCAACAAGTAAAGGTGGATCTCAGGATGCCTTGGACCTTTTGTTGATCTGCCCCTGGCTTGGAGCTGGAAGAAGCTGAACCTTGTACACAGCTTGGCCCCTCCATCCCCCACAGTCTTTGGAGGGCAGCCACAAAGAGTGAATAGCATGGTAGCTCCACACAAGCAGCCTAAGGCTGGTGACAAGCAGCATCTGACATTGACATGCACCAGAATCTCACCCAGGTAGACCCAGAACCAACACAACCAGTGTTGGGTGTCAGACCACACCAGAGCTCAACCCAACTAGCCACACAAGCAGCAGCACATCCAGAGAATTCCAGCAGGCACCAGACCCTGCCAGGAACAACCCCACCTTGGGGTACGGCCCCTGCATAGCAGTTATACACTGTGATCAAGATCTATCTTAACAGCCAACCTGAGGGTTAACTCCACTCATGAACATGTCAACAGGATTCAAGACTCAGCCACAATAGCTGGACACATATAAGCTGTACCAGACACATTCCTGGAGCACTTAGTTCAGGTCTGGAACACTACTCCCCTGAGCCTCAAAAGACAACTCCATCATAAAGCCATCATAACAAGTTTGAGAGTCACAGCAGATTTACCTAATGCATAAACACAAAAAGGCCGACAAAATGGGGAGACTAAGAAACATAACCCAAATGAAAGACCAAGAGAAATCCCCATGAAAAGACTTAAATGAAATGGAAGCAACCAAGATACCATCTGCAGACTTTAAAACAATGGTTGTAAAGATGCTCAAGGACCTTCAGGGAACATTGGATGACCTCAGTGAGAACTTAAAGAGACAGTAAGCATTAAAAAGAACATAGAAAGCATTAAAGTAAACAGAAATGAAAAACACAATATCTGAAATGAAAAAGACACTAGAAGTAATCAACAGCAGGTTAATGAAGCAGAAAATCAAATCAGTGATTTAGAAAACAAGGTAACAGAAATCACCCAAGCAGGGCAACAAAAAGAAAAAAGAATTTTTTAAAAATGAGGAAAGTCTAAGGGACCTCTGGGACAACATCAAACATAAAAACATCCACATCATAGGGTTACCAGAAGGAGGAGAGAGAGAAAGGGATTGAGAAGCTGTTTGAAGAAATAATGGCTGAAAACCTCCCTAGCCTGGTGACAGAAAAAGACATATGAGTTCAGGAAGCACAGAGAGTCCCAGACAAGATGAATCCAAAAAGGACCACGCCACAACACATCATAATTAAAATGCTCGGGGTTAAAGATAAAGAGAGAGTCTTAAAAGCAGCAAGAGAAAGTACAAGGGACCTCCCATAAAGCTGTCAGCTGATATCTCAACAGAAACAGTTCGGGACAGAGGGACTGGCATAAAATATTCAAAGTGGTGAAAAGCAAGGACCTAAAACCAACACTACTCTATCCAGCAAGGCTATCATTTAAAATTTAAGGCAAAATAGCGAGCTTCCCAGAGACACAAAAAAAGCTAAAGGAGTTCATTACCACCAAACCAGTATTGTAAGAAATATTAAAGGGCCTTCTTTAAAAAAAAGAAGGGGAAAAAATAGAGAAAGGAACAAAGGTATAAAGAATCAAATGACAATAAATATCTATCAATAAGTTTCAATGTAAATGGATTCAATGCTCTAATCAAAAGACAGAGGGTAGCTGAATGGATAAGAAAACAAGACCCATATACATGCTGTCAACAAGAGGCCTACCTCAGCACAAGATACACACAGACAGAAAGTGAAGAGATGGAAAAGACATTCTATGCAAATGGAAACCAAAACAAACAAACTTGGGGTAGCAATACATATCAGACAAAACAGACTTCAAAACAAAGGCCATAACACAAAACAAAGAAGGACATTACTTAAAACCAAAGGAATCAACCCAACAAAAGGATACAACTCTTGTAAACATAAATGCACCCAAAATAGGAGCACCTAAGGATATAAAGAAAATCTTGGTGGACATTAAGGGAGAGAGTGACAGTAACAAAGTCACAGTAGGAGTTTTTTAACACCTCATTGACATCAATGGACAGTAGGGGAATGGGTGAGGAGGTGAGGGGATTAAGAAGTACAAAAAGGTAGTTACAGAATAGCCATGAGGATGTAAAGTACAGCATAGGAAATGGAGTAGCCAAAGAACTTATACACATGACCCACAGGCATGAACAATGGTGGGGAGACTGCCTGAGGGAGTGAGGTTGCTGGGGGGAGGGGGCGAAGGGGAAAAATTGGGACAACTGTAATAGCATAATCGATAAAATATAACTAAAAAATAAAAAAACCTCAATTCAAATGTAACAGTATAGACACTTTGAAAATAAAAGGAGGGGGGAATATGTCATGAAAACATTAATCAAAGGAAAGCAGGTATGGCTATATTAATATCAGATAAGGTAGACTGCAGAGTAAAGAAAATTATTATAGAGGGACATGGGATGATGCCAAAAGAATAAATTGAATAAGATGACACAGCAATTCTAAATGGGTATGCACTAAACAACAGAGCTGCAAACACATGTGAAGCAAAAACATCAGGCTTACAAAGAGAAACAAATCCACAATTTAGTGGGAGACACCAACACTCCTCTTCCAACAACTGACAGAACACAGAAAATAAGCAAGGATGTAGAAAGACTCAATACAACCAATCAACAGAATCTAACAGACATTTCACCCAACAACAGCAGAATACCAATTTTTTTTTAAGTATCCATGTCACCTGGATCATATCCTGGGTCAGTAAGCAAACCTTAACAGGTTTTAAAAAATAAAAATCCTACAAAGTGTGTTTTCTGACCAGAGGGAATCAAACTAGAAATCAATTAACAAAAATTTAACAGGAAAATCTCCAAACACTTTTAAATTAAACCACACTTCTAAATAATGCATAAAACAGAAAAATATTTCAAGGATAATCAAAGCATACATTGAACTGAATAAAAAATGAAAATACAACATATCGAAACTTATGACACACAGCTAAGGCAGAGCTCAGAGGAATTTTTATAACAACAGACTCATACATGAGAAAAGAGGAAAAGTCTCAAACCAGAAATCTAAGCTCCCACCCTCAAGAAGCTAAAAAAAAAGAAAGCAGCACAAAATAAACCCAAAGCAAGCAGAAGTTAGGGCATAATAAAGATGAGAACAGAAATCAATGCAATTGAAAACAAAAAAAAAACAAGAGAAAATAAATGAAACAAAGAGCTGGGTTTTTTGAAAAGGTCGATACAATTGACAAACCTCTAGCAAGACTGACATAGAATAGAGAGGAAAGACACAAATTATTAGTGTCAGGGACGAAGCAGGTGATATCACTAAAGACCATGCAAGCATAAAAATATAATTAGGAAATACTACAAACAATTCTATACACACACAGCTAGCAACTTAGAATAAAATGAACCAGTTCCTCAAAAATTACAACCTACCACAACTCATCCATTGGTAATTGTTTGAAAAGCCTCTCAACTAATAAGGAAATTGAATTAGTTATTTTAAAACTCCCAAAAAGATATCTCCAGGCCCAGATGATTTCACAGAAGAATTCCACCAAATGTTTAAAGACAAACTAACACCAATTCTGAACAATCTCTTCTAGAATATAGTAGAGGGAGGGAACTTCCCAATTCATTGTACAAAGCTTGTAATCACCTGATACCAAAACCAGACAAAGAGAGTACAAAAAAATAAAATTATAGGCCAACACCCCTCATAAATATCAACATGAAAATCCTTAACAAGCTGTTAGCAAATAAAACTCAGCAATATTTAAAAATAATTATATACCATAACCCAGTGGGGTTAATTCCAGGGATGAAAGGCTGGTTCAGTATTTGAAATTCAAACATATAATCCACCATATTAACAGGCTAATGAGGAAAAATCACATGATCATGTCAACTGAAGCATTTGACAAAGTTTAATATTCATTCATCAGTTTTTTATTTTTAGAGTATGTTTTTTAAAGCTGGGGACAGTGGGGCCTGACCAATGTGGTTCAGTTAGCTGGGCATCACTGCACAAAGTGGAAGGTTGCCAGTTCAATTCCTGGTCAGGGCACGCACCTGGGTTGCAGGACCGGTCCCAGTTGGGGTGCTGCGTGCAAGAGGCAACCGATCGATGTTTCTCTCACACACTGATGTTTCTCTCCCTCTCTTTCTCCCTGCCTTCCCCTCTCTCTAAAAATAAATTAATAAAATCTTCTTTAAAAAAGCCTGGGGACAGTGAAACAAGGAATGGCTTATGACAGAGGAAGCAATAGGAGAGAGACTAGGCTGGGGTGCACTGGCTCACTGAGAAGTCAAAGACAGGGGGCCTTGGAGGCAGGTTCTGGGGGTAGTCCAGGACGAGCTGCCACTGCCCACTGCTCCCCTGGCTGCAAGTCTCCTGGGGACCCTCAGAGCTGAGGAGATGCAAGCCTGTGGGGAAATAAGAGGGGGAGGAGAAAGGCATGGGCATGCTTCTGGAAGGGAGAACACACCTCATTCAAATTTTTTTTAATTTTCAAAAAACGGGAATACAGAGAAGTTCCCTCAACTTGATAAAGAGCATCTGGAAAAAAACCTACTGCTAGCATACTTCAAGATGGAAGACTGAATGCTTTCATCCCAAGGAGGAGGGTGCAAGGCAGACACTCGCTCTCATCACTCTTATCCAACACAGCTCTGGGAACTGTGCTCAGTGCAAAAGCAATAAAAAGGGGGTGGGGGCAGGCATATGGATTGGAAGCAAAAAAATAAGACCGTCTACTTGCAGATGAAATGAATATGTAGATAATGTCAAGGAAAATATTTTTTAAACAAACTCTTAGAACTAATAAGTCAGCTCAGCAAGGTCTCAGGATGCTTCCCACAGATTATTTGTTAAAAACAAAAAATAATTTTAAAAAAGAGAAATAACAAAGAGGACAGGTATCTTTGTAATGCACAGATTTGGCAGCTCTCACCTTAACATTAGCAACAGTGAACGACCTGACACTACATCTCCTCGTGTCCTCATGGGATGCTGTGAGGAGGACACAGCATCACCGATGTAACAACTCAACAGAAAACGTTTAACCTAAATGTAATCATGATGAAACAATTAGTAACATAAGGGACATTCCATAGACAGTGAACCTAGACTCTTCAAATTTAACATGAGATTATTCTAGAATAATTAACACTGAGGTGATATATGAATCTTGATTGGGCCCTGGACTGAAAAAAAAGTCAGCTATAAAAGTCATCATTTGACAAATAAGGAAAGTATATGTTAGATGTTATTGCTAAATTATTGTTAATTTTCTTAGTTATGATTAGTATTGTGGTTATAAAGGAAAATGTCCCCATTCTTAAGAGAGACATGCTGAAATATTGAGAAGTGAAGTGTTATGATGTCTGCAACTCACTTTTTAAATAGTTTAGAAAAAAGGTACATGTGTGTGTAGACAGAAAAAGATAAGTAAATTAATAGGATTTTCCACAAAATATCAAACTATTACATTCTTATTGTTTTTATTTCACCAAAGGTCTGTTAAAATGAAATACAGAGGAAGAACTATAGCTGTATTGCACCAAAGCAGCTCGTTTTTAATGGACAAATAAGCAATGTGGAGGTTAAGGAATTGCCCTGAATGAACTGTTTTGGGACGTGGTGCCAACACAGCTGGAGGGATTTATTATACATTGCTGGCACTCCAGATATTGCATAATTTTGGTGGTGTGCTTGCAGAATACTGTTAAGTATCAGCAAATTTAGGAGCAAACCCACAAGAATGAGAGACACACAAAACAAAAATTCTGTGACTATAAGTAATTTGCAAAGGCTCCAATTGCATCTACTGTGTCCAGCACCCTAGCAGCGAGGACCCCTCTATTAACTCGCACCTTTACCATTTTTCTACACCAGTATTCCAAATGATGGCCAAGTACCACAAGGTCCTGACAAGACTTCCTAGTCATTAAAGTTACTATGTTTAGTTTCACCTTAACATGTCACAAGTCCAGTAATATTCTGCTCCTTTAAAGCCTGCTGACCCCTATTTGACATAATATAATAGCTCTTTATTTACTGGTATACCTGATTAACCAGAACTCTCCATTGCTTAACAGTGGTGGAAAACAGGATGGAGTAGGGGAGCAGGTGCTGGAGAATAATATAGGATTTTCATGGTAAAAAGTAGTTAACTCATCAGAGAGTAACTTTTACAAAATAGCCCTTCCAACAATGAAGGCAATAAAAAAATTCAATGACTTCTAAATGTTATATTCAAAAATGTATATTTTTATGATCTTCGTTATTTTTGAGTGTTTAAGTGAACAAATGAGTATAGTCACAAAGTGAATTCCAGATTACCAAGACAGCTGTGGAAGAGGGAAGCAGTTAGAGTTGGGGTCTTTGACAATCATCACACCACAAGGCTGGCACTGTCATCATCAGCACACTGACGGTGAGGAAACTGAAAGGCAGAGATTAACCTCCTGCAAACCACAGAACTAGTGAGTGTGCAGAGCCAGGATTCCAACACCAAGTCCAACTCCACAGCCTGCCCTCGGGATAACTATGCTATCTAGTACCAAGGACACGCTCACTGATTTTAGAGAGATGTGAAGGGAGGGAGAGAAACATCAATGTGAGAAACATCGATCGGTTGCCTTCTTGTACATGCCCTGACTGGGGACCAAACCCACAACCTAGGCATATGCCCTGACCGGAAATCGAACCTGGGACCCTTTAGTCTACAGGAATATGCTCCAACCAACTGAGCCACGCAGGCTAAGGCTCCATTGTTCATTTTTCTACCTTTTACTGAACACCTGCACTAAGTACTTTGCTTGTATCATTTAATCTTCATAACAACCCTGTGAAGTAGGATTTTTATTCCTATTTTTCAGAAGAGAACATTGATGCTGAGAGAGGCTGAGTAATCTGTCCAAAATTACATTCTCGATAAATGGAAAAACTAGAATTCAAAACTAGGTGTGTCTCATTCCATGGCTCATGTCCTTTCTAGGACTACACTCTGCCTTCCACAGTCTATGTATAAACCATTCCTTATTTTTCAAGAAAGCAAATCTACTACACAACTTTCGGTTATTAAACATGTGTTCCTATATTTGTTTGGAACTAATAAAACAATTTCTCTGAAAATATTCTTTCCTGTATTTGATGAGATTTTATAATATGAGAGCACAAAGTGAGGGTTTTATAACGAAGGAAATTATTATCATAGAAAGACCCTCAAAAACTATCTAGTTCAAGTTCCTACATTCAACAGGCTGAGAAACCAATAAATAATAATTAATGGTAGGTATGAAAAATCTAACCGTAAAAGGGCTTGCACCAGTTAGGGAACAGTTGAATATATGACATGACTGAAGCTTCATATTACACAAATATGTCACTAAATTTTTTTAAAGTAGTTTTATAGAGTTCTCAACCACTCCAAAAATGTCCATAATGCATATAGTTGCCCTTCTCTTAAATAAGAAGTCATTCTCATTTTGCTTACTTATTTAAATCCTGCTTATTCCAAAAAGAATTTAAAACAGCGGGAATCATCCTCACTGAACTTTAAGAACCAACCAGAGTTCTGGTTGCCAGTTGGTCTGTAAGATTCTGATGCACACTCACCATATGGGGCCAGAGCTACAACGTGTGACCTTCGGCAACATTCCTAATCTCAAAACATGAGGGTAATAACTGTGCCTGCTTCACAAGACTGCTGTGAGGTTCTGATGAGCTGACACATGCAAGACTGCAATTCTGTGTGTTACTTATAGTTGTTGAATTGTTGCGTCCACAACTGAAGCTCCACCTGGATGGAAAGACACCCCTCAGCTGTCTCTATCTTTGGAAAAGCTTCGAAAAAAAATCACTCAGAATTTGACCTCACTCTTGTCCCCCTAACATCTGTGTCCTCTTCCTTCAAACACTACACATGGTGATAACTCTCATTCTTTAAAAAAAAAAAAAAAGAGCTTTAGCTGACCTCTCCATCCAAACTACCACTCCATTTTTTTTTTTTGCCAGTTTTCACTGTCAAACTTCTTGAATATGTTTTCTGTAGCTACTGTTACTGATATGGCTGAGATGTCTCTTAGAAAAGCCAGCTGGCATTACCCTGGGGAGGTCAGAACTTGATATTGTAAGCTGTGCAGAAGCAGAAAAGCAGAACAAATAGAATAACACAGAAACCGCACTGCTAATATACTAACTAATGGAGAGAAGTACACTTGGCCTAAGGTCCCAACAGCTAAATTCTCTAGTCAGCACCTTCTCTCCCTATAGGAAATCTATAGATAGAAAGCCAAATTATAACCAAACGTTTGCTGGGACAGTCCAGACATTTAAACCTCTGGGCAGTGTACCATCTTCTCTGAACAGTCCCGAAAAATCACTTCCAAATCCTGCCTCTCCAACTCCCAGTTTTCTCTATTTCCATGCTGTCCATCTACCTCCTGCTGTGACATCTTTCTTTAGATATGTTAATATCATCAATTAGACTACATACATCAAGTCCCACTCTTCCTGCTTTCAACCTGAAAGAGACAGACATCTTTTAAGGTGTCTTCTGCAGAAAACTGAGCTCACCTATTTTGTCATTTTTATTAAGCCGATTCTGAGTTCTGCTGGTGGCACCTACATCACATCACGTGCACTCACTCCCCCAATCCACCCACCCCCATAATCACCTTATCTTCCTTAACTCTTCAGTTTCATTCTCTACCCCACAAAGATTTAGAACTCTTTATAGTTCTCATTCTTTTGTATTTCTTTACTGAAATTGATACAATTTGCCACCTATTTCTTAAAAACTTACCCCATCATTGGCTTTAACGGAGGGAAAAAAAACTTGATTTTTTCACTAATCAAGTTTAGTGACTAATTTTTTCACTAATCAAGTTTTTCACTAATTAGTGAGTTAAAACTCACTAATTTTAAATTGCTCCATAGCACCTATAGGTCAAGGGTGTCAAACTAATTTTCACTGGGAGCCACATCAGCTTTGCGGTTGCCTTCAAAGGGTTGAATGTAATTTCAACTCCTTAACAGTTAAGGAATAGTTACATTCATACGGTCCTAAAATTACATTCGGCCCTTTGAAGGCAACCACGAGGCTGATGTGGCCCCCGGTGAAAATGAGTATGACACCCCTGCCTAGGTGATTAAGAGTCCAGGTCCTAGAAGCAGAGAGGCCTGGATCCAAGCCCAGACTCTACTCCGTAGTAGCTATATGTTCATGGGAAAGTTATTTAACTTCTCTAGGTCTTTTTCCTCAGCTGTAAAATGGACATAATGACATAATTGCCTGTTAAGTGCTTAGTATAATAAGCTTATTCTGGCCCAAAGTAATCACTCAATAAATATTAACTATTATCTCTGTGTCCTAATTCTCAGCTCCTGGCATTCCATTCTCCTCTTTCCATCTTGAAAAACTCACTGTCTGAAAAGATTTGACTAATACTGCAATTAAGTATATTCCTGAAGGTAGTGTTGCAGGACTAAACCTTTCACACTCTTTTCTAGTCATAAAATCACCATTTGTATATTTCACCAATATCTAAGAAATAAATAACTTGCTGAAATGGATTCCATCTTCATACTTTCTTAAAATATTCATTTCCCTTGGCTTCTGCAATATGACACTTTCAGATTTTTCTTCTCTGGCCATCTCTTCTTAGACTCTACTGCCAGCTCATCCTCCTATACCCAGACTCTAAATGTTAGTGTTCTAAAGGGAAAGTCTAAGTATTTTCTTCATTTCTGATAGTCTCTCCCTTGATGGATCTCATGCTTCATCATCGCTAAAGCTAAAATCTATAAATAAGTAAATGACTTCCATGTTATCTCTGATACAGACCTCACCTCTGAGTTCCAGATCACTAGAGCTAACTGCCTACTGATATCACCGTGTGATGACAAGGCAGGTTAAACCCAAAACTAGATTCACGGTCTTCCTGAATTCATGATCCAAAACTGGATTCATAACCCATGACAAAGCTAGTGCTTCTCCAGGACTTGGCTGTTATTAGTGCATAAATAGCACTGCCATCCATCCAAGTTGCATAAGGCAGAAGTCAACACGTCAGGAAGTTATCCTTTATGGCCAACCTCTTCCTCGCCCTCCAAGTCTAATCTATTCCAACTTCTATTACATGGATCTTGTTGAGTGAATTTTAATCTATTTTTTACTCTAATACCAAAATAATCTCCCTTGCTGGCTTCATCCCCCTTCTGTCCATGTTATCACTATGGTACCAAGGTCTATCAAATGAAATTCCAGACTTCCCCAACTTTCCTGTTTATCCCTCGATAAACATTTCAACAATCTAATTTCTTATTCCTTCTAAATATTCTATCTACTCCAGCCACAAAAACCTACTTTACAATATCTGCACATGACTTACTCTTTCCCATCCCTCTTCATTGACCAAGCTATGTCTTTCTCTCTCAAAACTCCTCTTCGAATCCCACACTCATTACCTCAATCCAGTATCACTCCTTACTGGAGAAAAATAAAGTCACAGATTCAGGGCCATGCTTTACTCAGCCCAGTAATGTAGCTTTGACAGTGACACTGACAAAGTGTGTTACAGTTTCCCTCCCAGACGTGGTCCTTAAAATCTGTCATTACCCAAATACACTAATGATTTCCATTAATAATACATCAAGCACTGAATCTACAAATATATACATGTTTTATGTCATTTATGAACTTGTATACATTTTCAGCCTTTTCTATTTCATAAGGTTATGAATTTCACAAGTTTAACATCAACCATATAAAACTGAACTTCTTTTATTTGTTCTGAATTTCCTAAGCATCAAGGTAGTCTCATTTTAGCATTTTCTGATTTGGTGAATAAGCTGATAGTTTTCTCACCCATATTATTTGTAGTTTTAAAGGAATACAAAAATAAATATGGCATGAATTATGCCCTTATATTCTGCTTAAAGGGTAGGATCCAGCTGTATTTGTATTTCTATTCCTAGTGTCCATAATAATATCTCACAAAAAGAAGGTGCTCAATACATGTTCAACAGAATTAAGAAATTCTGCTTAGGACTGATGTACTGTTTATGAATGCCAAAAAGAAAACAGAACTTCTCAAATATGTTAACTCTGCTACTTTTCAAGAAAAAGTGATACTGGCCTAAAAAAGGAGGGGGGGAGTAGAAAGAACGGATGTCCAGTATAGGACTGAGAAGACTGCAGTGTGGCACCTGATGCTCTCCATGAAACAGAGTGCATTGTGAATGGGATCTCTGAATCAAGCCAGTAAAAAAGCATGGAGACTCGCAGGGTTGCCAAAGGACTGGAAAAGAGCAAATATATGTAGGTTTGATTTTTTTTAATGAAAAGAACGGCCAACAATAATCCAGTATACTTGACATCCATCTTTTTCTAAATTCAGATTATTTACTTTAAACATGGCTTCCAGTCACTTAGAAAAGAAAGTGGTAAGCATTTGTGGAACCAACCTGAGTTGTACTCATCTAATTTCCTTTCTTTTTTTAAGAGTGTTTATATCCAGATCATACCTCACAAAGTAGTAAAAATAGTGTGTAGGCAGGATTGCACCGAGGTACTTGACCAGGTTCTCAATGTACCAAAAGTACCTAAGGGCTCGATCAATGATTAATGCCTGTGTCCAAACCTGTACCTATAGCTGTGAAATGGGCAAGCACTGTGACTTAACTGCCATAGACGTGAAACAAATAAACAATGGCTTTAGTTGACCACAAGCTTAGTTCAATCTGACGGCAGCAAGCTCAATATGATGATGTGGACATATCAGAAATGCTAATGAGATGCATGTTACAGCAGGAGTAGTATCTCAAACATGGGAGACAGGAGTGCTGCTCAACTCTGGACTGATCGGACCACAGCTAGGGTATTGTGTGCCCTTCAAAGGATCTTAACCTTACTGGCACACACACATTCAGAACAGATCAGGATGCATAAAAGTCTGCACACTATTCCATAAAAGGAAAGACAGCAGGAAACAGAGATTTATAAACAGGACAAAACAATGCCTTCAGAGGAAAACGATGGCTACCTTCATTCAGTCATTCAACACCCATGAATTTCAAACCTATTTCAGTAGACACTGTGACAGTAGCTGGGAATACAGACAGAATATGGTCTGTGTTGGTAAGAAATTTGTGTGTGTATCTAAAAGTTGAAACAGCCATGTTCTAAAAAAGGACTGGGGCCCTGGCCAGCTGGCTCAGTTGGTTGGAGCATGATCCCATATACCAAAAGGATGCAGGTTCAATTTCCCGGTCAGGGCACATACCTAGGTTGAGGGTTCGACCCCAGGTCAGGGCGTGAATGGGAGGCAACCTATTGATGTTTCTCTCTCACATCAATGTTTCTCCCCTCCACCGACCTCCTCTTCTCCCTAAAACCATATGTCCCAATAAAAATATGTCCTTGGGTGAAGATTTTTTTAAAAATTAAAATAAATTTTTAAAGGATTGGAATGTTCTATATGATCTCATAAAGTAGAAATAAGAGAAATGGAAGGAAGTTAGAAAGTAACCAGCTTCAGCTCCATACAAGGAAGAGTAGTATTCTAAGAGTCAGAACTCTCTAATGAAGGAAGAAGCTGCCTGAGGAGAATGCGAGGTTCTAATCACTAATGGGGTACTTAGAAGGGAGCCTGCTGAAATAAGACAGGCAACGGACTGGACCATCTGTAACATCCCTGACATTCTACACTATGATTCTACTCTTCCCCAGGGAAATGGGCTCTCACCAGATCCATCCTACTTGTGTACTTCAGCATCACAGGTTTCCTACAGTTGCTTCTTCCCATTTTGTACCATCCCACACTAAAACGATGCTTTATAATTGGGAATGGATCTGACAGCAAAAGGAATAATGAGATATAGGAAGAAACTGACTCATCAGCACAGAGAACACAAAAAAATCAATACCATTCAATAAACGTAAATAAATGTAAAAAAAGAGTTTTGTACTATAAAATAAATGTAAGAAATATCTGCCTTTAAGTATAAACTCACTTAAAATATTCTATTATGTTTAATTAATGTAAATAAGGACTTGTTATCTACTGCATCTCTTGTTGGGAGCCATTTTTTTTCTCACCAACAAGGAAAATATTTTAACTTAAGATCACTTCGAGAATTTGTGTCTAAATAAGCATTCCAAACCCCTCTCTTATAAGGGTATGTGGAAACTAAGTTTGCAATATATTTCTAATCAGAAATGACACAGCAGGCCAAATACCACGAACTAATCAAATTGTGAAATTCTGATTAAAAGACTACTTAAGTTTAATCCATTTTCAAAATCCTATGCAGGATAAACATAGAGGAAAGGCCTACACCAGTTAGTTCTGGCTTTTATACAGTAGTAAGATTACTTAAGCTTCCTTTCATTCATTTTACTTTGTAATTTTAAAAGTCTCATATATTGGCTCTATATGCTGCAGCTGGATATTTAAAGAGTTCATCCTTCCAAACTGTTAATATTAACTTCTTGGAAGCAGTTTCTCACACTTTAGCGCTTAACTGGATGCAGTAAATGGGCCACAATTCGATTTCCAAAAGCTCTTTCCTCCAAAGAGCTGTCCGGAATGATAAAAATGAGAAAGAAAACGGGGCATCTTTAACCACCAGTCTTTAGAAAAGGCTTTCCCTCGAGTTGTCATCAACTCCGACGTCTCTCAACCATTTCTCAACACACTGCTTGGTTGTTTCGGTTTAAGAAGAAAAAGAAAAAATAGCTTCCAGTTTTCCTGGGACGGGGGGGGGGATCCCCTTTTGTAGAAGTGGCTAAAGCTAGGCTCCCCACGGGAATTTCAGCTCGTTGCCAAGGCAGCGCCAACCCGAGCCGTCCGGCGCCAGGGCAGCTGCCGCCCGCCCGGAGCCCAGGGCGCCCCAGCCTGCAGCCAAGCAACCCCGGCCAGTCCCACAGCCCCCCATGGCCTCAGTCCCAGCCGTGACCCTAGACGGCCCAGCGGGCACCCAGGACCGCAGCGCGAGGCGGGAAGACGCGGCTCGACTTACAGTGACACCATCCTAGGTGGCAGCACCAGTGCAGCTTGAAGCACTTGCCATGGCTGTGCGTGGCACAGATGGAGAGCCCGTCGCACGGCTGAAAGTCGGGTCTGCGGGCAGCGCAACTCCGCGCCAGGGCCTGAGCCTCGTCCACTTTCTCGCTCTTCCAACCCCGCTCCGGCGCTGGCGTCCCCGCGGCACTCATTTCCTCTCCCTCCGCGCAGCCGGGATCCAGAGCCCGGAGAAGCGGCGTCTGGGCGGACAGGAAGCCGAGTCGGCGGCAGGCGCGGGAGGGCGCGGCGCGGGCTGGGAGTCACAACAGCGCGTGGCGGTGGCAGGAGTGCGACGGTCCCAGGCTCGCCGAGGAGCCGCCCCGGGCTCTGCGACCGGGGGCTGGGCCTGCCGCCACCTCTCCCTTCCTCCGTCGCTGCCGCGCGCGCCGCGCCCCACGCGCACGCGCACACACGCGCGCGCCGGCCAGCGGGGCAGACCACGAGCGTTCCTCCGCTACCCCGGCCTCTTCACACACACGCCGCGCAGGGGCCCGCGATCGGAGGCGTATCCTCCCCTCCCAGCGAGTCCCCACCACACACTCAGTCACTCCTCGGAGACGGACCCCAACCGACGGAGAGCCGTTACGACTGTACACATGCCTTGGCTTGGTTTTCACACGCACACTTCCCTCCGAGCTGGGTCATCCCGAGGACTCACACCCACACTCCACGGAGGGCTGGGCGCATCGAGGACACGCCCCCCCGGGCCGCTCAGCCTCCGCCCCGCCCTCCCTCTCTCTCTCTCTCTCTTTCTCTCTCTCTCTCTCTCTCTCTCTCACACACACACACACACACACACACACAGCGCTTTCCCTACACGCGCCTCACATTTCCCTCGTACACACCTCCCAGGGTGTCTGGGCACAGAACCTCTCAGACGCGCGTGCACGTTTCCGCTCGCGCGCGGTCCCCGAGGACCTGCCTCCTGCCCCGAGCGCACCCGCTCGGGCCCAAGCCAGGGACCAAAGCCACCAGCCCCCACACGGGAAACCCCAACCCCGCACCCGCTCCTGGCACCCGCCTGCAATAAGCCCTGTCTTCCCGCACCTGCCTGCCAGGTCTTCTGGAGCTGTGGTGCAGGCCTTGCTGAGGGGGAAATAACCAAGCTGGCTGGGTGCGATGCTGTAGAGTGTGTCTGTGTTGCATGTGCGGTGCACGGGACTGGTATATAATATGTGTTGTGTGTGGTTGTGTGGTTTTTCCGTGGAGTATGTGTGGTAGGTATGTGTGTAGTTGGATAGGCTGGTAAGTGTATACATGGTACATGTGTGCGGTATGTGTGATGCATGTGACTGTTGTAAGGAGTGCTTGTGATGAGGTGTGTGTATACATGTGTTTGTGGCATGGATGTATATGACCAATGTGGAGTGTGGGTGGTGTGTAGTAGAGTGTATGTGGTATGTGTAGTATGTGTACGAGTTTCATATGTGGGTATTTGTATGTACATGGTGTGTGGTTGGATATGGTTGTTGTATAGTGTGTATGTGTGTGGTGTGTGTGCCTGGTGTACTGGGTGGAGCTGTGTGTATGGTACATGTGGGTGTAGGCACACAAACAGGACTCGTGTTTCCTCGGTCTCTGTATGTCCATTGTTGCATGTTAACACCTGCCCTGGCCCACGGGTGTGACTGGCTGGGAAGTGGCTGCAGCTCCCCCACACAATCAGCCTGCCTTCTTCCCTTCTGGAGACAAGCTGCTCCAAATAGATTTTCCATGACAGTCTGGACTGTAAGAACCCACCCTGGGCTGGATTCAGTGAAGAGAAAAGAAACCATTTGCTCCCAGGGAGCACGGTCGGGAATTAGTGTTTCCCTGCAGCAAGGCCAAGCCCAGCATGAACCCTGAAAATGACGGGACCTCCTCTCCTTATTTGCCAACTGTTTTTCAAAGCAGAGGAGAGTGCCTATAATTGCCAAGATTCAGGGAACAACAACCAAGCTTTTTAACACAAATGCTGTATGAGAACATGTTTATGCCCAGGTTCACTTTTCACTTTCTCTGATTACTTTATTCCTTTCCTGCTTTGCACTGACAAGGAGACTCGTCATGGTTTTGAAATAACCAAATTCATTAAGCACCGAAAATCCTTCCTTCTATAAACAATCTTTCATAATTTTCCCTTTTATTTAACCTTCACTTAAGAAGGGAAATGTAATTAGTAATTTGCATATATCTGACTCTAGGGAGGTCTTTATTAGGGGTTGGGGAAAGACTCAATTTGGTGGCAAAGGTATTTTCAAGAAAAATCTGAATCAAAATCTCAAAATACGGTTCCCCCAATAGCCTAACATTGAAACAGTTACAAACATGAAACATCATCTCTTCAGCATCAGCCCCAGGTGTCCAAATCCTAGGTCTCGTCCCTGATTCACAAAATCTATCCATCCCTGCTGTTAATTTCACAGGCTGACCCACCTCAAAATAACTTGAGTAAAAGGAAAACTTAATCAAATAAATCCATAATACAAAAAAAGTCATTCACACAAGACAAAAAAAAAATCCATTATACATTATTACTGTAGCAAGCCAACCCAGAATTTTTCAAAGACAGATTCCCATGTCTCCTACCCTATTTTTCTCCTTCCCCTACCTATAAACACACTCTAACACTGTTCATATTGTATAAGTCCTTATAACAGAATTCTTTCAGTATTTCAGTAACTAATATTTGAACAGGATCTTTCCACTGGCTTTTACTCTAGGGTGAACACCATGTTACAAGATTCTACTATGTATGAAACCATACCATCCCAGCTAGTGAAAAACGATCACGAAAAATAATGTAATACAGCATCTTAGCCAGTAGGCAAGGGGAATTACCCAAATACCCTATTTTATGTTAGCCACGATTTGAAGCTGAGAGGCCGTTATATTTGCTATAACAAAAAACTCATTCCATCCCCTTGCCCAAAAGGTGCCATTAACCTGAACTGTCTGCAGCGCAGCAGGAGGAGGTAAATGTGTTATGACCGCAAACATATACACACACAGCCTTCAGGAGGTGTAGTCAGGATACAAGTTTTTAAAATTTTATTATAGAAAGTGAAACACATACAACATTAGAGAGACTAGTATAATGAACACCCATGTACTCATTACCTGGTTTCAGTAAACATTAACTCATTTGGAAAATCTTGTTTCATTTTTAGCTTATTTTTTAAACAAATCTCAGACATCACATAATTTTATCCATAAATATTTTAACATTTATCTCTAAAGAAACTTCTAAAAACCATAACCCACAATACTATCATCACAGGATAGGGTACAATTTGATCATAAACATGAACTTGCACCACAGCTGCTGACTACCTCTCCGGCTCCCCTTTAAGAACACCACTTCTTCTGTCAGGAGTCTCCCCCTTGCCCCTATCTTTCTCTCCTGCCGACCTCCTCAGCATCGGTACCACTTCCTCAAAGAAGCTTTCTCTGACCAACCCAGCCTGTTATATACCACTTACAGCTTTAAATGAATCATTAAAGAAGGAACTGTTGAGCTAATGTCTTTCCCCCTCCCCCTTCCCCTACCATGAACTGTAAGCTCTTTGAGGGCAAGAACTTGGACTCTCTTATTCATTACCTGTTCCCAGTACTAAGTACAGAGGATAAAAATAATGGTTGAAGCAGGGAAAATCATTCCATCTCAGACTTCCAAATGCTGGAAAAAAAGTTTATCTGTGGTAGGTTGTTTGCAAATATAGGTGAATAATTTCTATAATTACCCTTCCTATAAGCACACCCTTAAATCTTCCCCTCCCACACTGACTGAATTAGCTGCAGGTCAGAAACTGAGGCATGACTTCAAAGTGTCTCACAAGGCCACAGTGAAGGTGGGGGCCAAGCCTGCGTTCCCACCCAAAGTTTCAGCTGGGGAAGGGTCTGCTTCCAAGCTCACTCACTGATGGGTTGTTGAGCCCCGAAGAAGGCAAGTTGTTGAGTTCTGAAGGGACAGAAGGTTCAGTCCTCAGGGAACTGTTAGGCTGAGGGTCTCGCTTGCTCGCTGTTGTTAGCTGGAGGGCACCCTCGGTTCCCTCTCACATGGACCTCTCCATAGGGTGATTCACATGTGGCAGCTTGCTTTTACCAGGGCAAGCACATGGAAAGAGTCACCAAGTATGACAGTCTTTTATGACCTAATCCCAGAAGTGATAACCCACCATCTCTGGCATATTCTGTTCATTAGAAACAAGTCAGTAGGTCCGGCTCTCACACAACAAGAGGTGATTACACAAGGGCATGAATAGCAGGAGGCAGGAATCATTGGGAGCCATTTCTGAAACTGCCTACCACATCATGTGACTTGCTTTAGCCAATGGGAGACTAGCAAACATGGCATAGTAAAAATTTCCAAAGAGTACGCTCACTTGGGTTTGCCCTCTCTTTCTATGCTTGGAACCCTGAAACCACCAGGTGTACAAGTCTGAGCAAGCCTGCTGGAAGACGAAATGGAGGAATAGCCTTGTGGGGGAGAGAGGAAGTACCCCAGCTGATGAACAGCCAATCCCCAGGCACTGGTCTATCCACCACTACAACTAATAGTGAAGCTATATTTGGCCATCCTAGACCCACCAGCTGACCACAGAAGCATGAGAGGGATCTGCTGACCCAGTTCTGACCAGAACAACCACCAGGACAAACTATAGAATCACAAGCTATATAAAATGATTATTGTTTCAAGCTACTAAGTTTTGGGTGGTTTCTTATATAGTAAAAGCTAACGGATACACCTACCAATCCTCTCATGTTACAGACAGAGTAAATGAGGATTCAAGAGGCTAGAAGACTCGCTCAGTGTCACAGTGCAGCAGGCATAGTGGGCAAAGTTCTGTAGGACCTGGCAGCGGCACGATGCAGATGGTTCAAGTCTAAGCTCTGTTGCTTTTTGGCTGGGAGATCTTGGCAACTCCTTTGTGCTTCCTGGGCTTCCATTTCTTTATCAGCAAAACAAAAAGTTTTCCAGAACATCTTTTAGCACTCAAAGTTATCTCTTGTCTACTGGGTCATAGATAGAGCTCAGGTTAGAATCCTTCCGGTTCAGATGTCATCTGTGAATACTCAGACATCCCCTTCATATTCTACTGCACACATTTGTCTAATGCTAATGTGAGTTATGTCTATGCACACCAACCATTCTGAACACTTTGATAAATTGGGTCATTACAAATCAGTTACTTTTTGGTTGCTTGATTGAACCAAGCAACTAATTCTACTATAGTTATAAATAACATGCTAGTAATTGGTCCATTTGTCATATTAAAGCAATTAGAATGATGAAGTGGATGGAGAAGCTTCCAAATGAGGTGCAACTAAATTAGGAGTCTTCTGTGTGGAAGGAGGATGTCTCCACAGCATTGCCACTGGCAAAACAGACCCTCATCATCCCTTTTGGTGGAAAGGAAACAACAAAAGCTTTGAAATCAGAAGAGAATAAAAGCTCAGTTCCACTACCACTTAGCGGGTTGATCTTGGGCAAGTTATTTAGCCTCTTCTCTTAAATGACAATTGTAGTTTCTACCCCACACAGTGAACTAAATATAATAACGTGTGAAGAGCCTAGCCCTGTATCTCAATAAATATTAGTTCTCCTGTTCCCAGTGCCTCCAAACACCTCCTTGTTATGCAGGGTCTCTATGCCCCAATCCTTCCTTTGTGATGCTAAGAAGAGAGCTCTCTAAAATCTGATCATATCATATCATACCTGGCTCAAGTTCCAGCTCAAATGCTACTTGAAGTTCACTCCCTTTTCCACACTCAAGGACATACATGCCATGCCTACCACTTGGAACCTGAAGCAGAGAGGCAGGCACTCTGTATTTCTAGTGCCTGGCATTGTGTTGAGTAGTAGGAGACTCTTAACAAATATTTTTGGAGGAACACATTAAAAGATCTATGACTAAAAACTCATAAGCAGGCTGGAAAGGCCAAACATCTGTTTGTCAAAACTGAGGCCCCTAGAACAATAAGATTCCCTTGAAGCCTTTGAAATTAAAAAGAAGCCTCAATAAACTGTCCTGTAGTCTTACCAAATGTCTTACCTCTAAAGGCAACAACTGCAGGCTCGAAGAGGTATTTCAGACATTGCAAGAATAATAGAAACCATGAACAGAGAGATATTCATAGGCTCTCCTTGATATTGCACCACGAAGGGCAGCTTTCCCACCCAATATCCCACTGTGTGCCCCCCTCAAAGGCAAATAACAGACAGACCCTGAGCCCATCGAAATTAGCACTTTTTTGTATTTTCAAAGTGATGACAGTGGAGGATATTTGTGGGTCGCCTTAATATGATTTTCAAAATTCACCATTCTGTCCCTCAGCTGCTCTTTGGAAGGAGCATACTGGTATCAACTAGAGAAATAGTTTTTTCTCTGAGAAAAAATTAGTAGAAAAACAGACCTCCAGAGTAAGTATTAAACATAAAAGGGGAGGGGAAATGCCAATCATTAAGATGCCAAGCAATCAGCCTCCTGTGGGCATCAGTACGTACCCTCAAGTGTTCAGTCTCGGTAACCACTGGACTTTTGCTGAGTGACACGGACAGCAGTGGGATCCGGGTCAATTTTGTGCTCCACACAACACAGCCTGTTCTTTACGCCCCAATGGTCCGCACTTAACTTCTGGAAGCAGTGGACCTATCATAATTTTGAAACAAGAACACTCTGGCTTCTTTTAATGGTAGCATAACACACGTTCTGCCATTTCCATTAAAAAATCTCTTTTCTTGGTGATTAGCAATTAAAATAATTCAGCTTTAATTGGCTCATTTCAGTAAGCAGCTAAAGGCTAAAATGACAGTGAAGAACAATCTGGCATACAATGATTGACTCATGGATTATAAATGAGGCAGCGGAGGTACCACAGAACTTGGGAAGATGCTGGTCTGCAGTCAACACTCCATCCGCACCCAGGGTCCTAAGCTCTAAGGCAGTGTTCAGGCTCGTTTATCCACTCCACAAATAATGACTGTGTGTCTTCTATGTGCCCAGCCCTGGGCTGGATGCAGGGGATCATTTAGAGAGGAGACATAAACCAACCATGAGAGTATACAAGGTAATTGCATTAATTAAGGGGTTTAAACAAAGCTCAATAGAGGATAAGGGAGAAACAGATAAATCTGTCTAGAGCCATCAAAAACATTGCACAGAAAGAATGAGTTAGTATTGGTGATGCAGACAAGCTGGGCTGTGGTACTAAGGGAGAAGAGACAACATGCATATGGACAAGAAAGGCAAAGGGCTACCCTAAAAGTCTGTCTTGTTTGAAAGTAATGTGGGTCGAAGGAGTAGTCAGATGAAAAGGCAGAATTGATAGGCAGGGGCTAGATCATGAAAAGCCCTGTGAAGTTTAGATTTATTCTTCTAAACCAGCAGCTCTTGAACAACTCTCAGCTAGAACACTTTGTTCAATAGAAACACCTCTCAGAAAGCGTAAATGAAACAGATTGGTAAAGTCCAGCTGCTCCCACTGAGGCTGATATATGTTGGGCAATGCTGGAACCCCATTTGTTTATAACCCCCAACACAAGAGCTGAACCACTGCCTCAGGACGGGGGGAGCTGTGGTAGGCAGCCTCTAACATGGCCACCAATGATCACCACTTTCTGGTTTCCCTCCCTTGGGCTGTGTGCTGGACTTAGCAACTCCCAAAGTAGTGACGGAGTCACTTCCAAGACTAGGTTACAAAGACTGAGGTTCCTGTTGTCTCTCTCTCTCTCTTTCTCTCATCTCCTTCTGAAAGAAGCCAGCTACCATGCTGTGAGTGGCCCTATGGAAAAGCCTACATGTCACAGAGGAAGGAAATGACCTCTTTGGCCAGCAGCCAGTAAGGACCTGAAGCCTGCCAACAACCACATGAGTGAGCTTGGAAGCAAATTCTCCCGAGAGAATCGTGAGAGTAAACTGCAGCTCTAGCCAGCACCTGGGCTGCAGCTTTTGCAGAGACCCAGAGCCAGTGAGCTGCACCCAGATTCCTGACCCATAGAAACCGTGAGGTGATGTTTGTCGTGTTGCGTTTCCTTAAGTGATAAGGGCATTATGCTAAGTGAAATAAACCAGAGGAAGATACCTTGTGATCTCACTTATATATGGAATGTAAAACAATAACAACAACAACAACAAAAACAAAAAAACCCAAACGCGTAGATGCAGAGAACAGATAGGTAGATTGGTGATGGCCAGAGGCAGGGGGAGGGGGAGGGGTGAACTGGGTGAAGCTGGTCAAAGGTACAAACTTCCAGTTAAAAAGTGAGTCATGGGATGCAGTGACAGCACGGTGACCACAGTTAATAATGCCTTGCACATTTGAAAATTCCTAAGGTAGTAACTCTTTATTTTTCACATTTTAAAACTTAAATTTTTTAAAAGATTTTATTACTTTATTGTTGTTCAATTACAGTTGTCTGCATTTTCCCCCACCACCACCCCCACCCCAGCTAATCCCACCTCCCTCCCTTGCTCCCACCCTCTCCCTTGGTTATGTTCATGTGTCCTTTATAGTGGTTCCTGAAAACCCTTCCCCACACTGTTCCCTCCCCACTCCCCTCTGGCTATTGTGAGATTGTTCTTAGTTTCAATGTCTCTGGTTATATTTTGTTTGCTTTTTTCTTTTGTTGATTATGTTCCAGTTAAAGGTGAGATCATGTGGTATTTCTCTCTTACCACCTGGCTTATTTCACTTAGCATAATGCTGTCTAGTTCCATCCATGCTGTTGCAAAGGGTAGGATCTCCTTCTTTCTCTCTGCTGCGTAGAATTCCATTGTGTAAATGTACCACAGTTTTTTGATCCACTCATTGACTAATGGGCACCTAGGTTGCTTCCAGCATTTGGCTATTGTAAATTGTGCTGCTATGAACATTGGGGTGCATAGGTTCTTTTGGATTGGTGTTTCAGGGCTCTTAGGGTATAATCTCAGCAGTGGAATTGCTGGGTCAAAAGGCAATTCCATTTTTAGTTTTCTGAGGAAATTCCATACTGTTTTCCACAGTGGCTGCACTAGTCTACAATCCCACCAACAGTGCACTAGGGTTCCCTTTTCTCCACATCCTCTCCAACACTTGTCTGTTGATTTGTTTATGATGGCCATTCTGACAGGTGTCAGGTGGTATCTCATGGTGATTTTAATTTGCATCTCTCTGACAGCTAGTGATGCTGAGCATCTTTTCATATGTCTCTGGGCCCTCTGTATGTCCTCCTTGGAGAAGT
>VMDR010009252.1:0-33991 GCA_007922815.1 Macrotus californicus
TGGTAACAGTTCTTAACATACCTGGCTTTTTACTTTCAACCTCTTTCTGTCTTTAGATTCGGAGTGCTTCCTCCTTTGTCTTTTTGTGGGAGTGCTTAAGTCTTTTACTCTTAAAATGATTATTTGCATGTTCGGGTTACAGTCTGCCCTCATGCTATTTCTTGTACGTCCGTCTCGTTTGTCATTTGTCTGTTGCTACTTTCCTGCATTCTGTTGGGTCGGTGTGTAACCTTTTGGAATAGATTTCCTTTAATGGCTTCTTAGCTATATAACAGATTTCTAGTGGTTACGGTAGAGCTGATAACCTGAAATTTTAACTTGTCCAAAGTTAGAGTCGGTATTTTATCTCTTCCCATTTTACAATGGGCCCTTCATGCTTCCTACCTCACCTTCCCAGCTCACAGATGTGATGCCCTTACTAAAGTATAGTCACACCCACCTATCCATCCATCTTTTACTTCTGTGGATATAAGAATACCCACTTTACAATGTTGTATTTTTGATAAACTATCAGTTGTCTTTTAAACAAAATTATGAGAAGAGAAACATTTTAATATTTATCTACTTATTTACCATTTTTAGTGCTTTTCTTTCCTCTCAGCAGACCCGAGTCTCCATCTGGCGTCATTTCCCTTCAGACTGAACAACACCTATTTGCATTCTAATAATGCTAATGCATTCAGCACTGCAAGGCTGCTGGCAATGAACTCTCCGGTGTTCTTTTATCTGAAAAAGTCCATGTCATCCTCAGTTTTGAAGGATGTTGTCGGTGAATAGAGAATTTTCAATTGATACTTTGTTTCTCTCAGTACTTTGCAGATGGATTCCATTATTTTTGAAGAGAAGGCAGCGGTTATTTTTATTGTAGTCCCCTGTATGTAATAGGTCCTTTAAATCTGGTTGTTTGAAGCTTTTCTTCTTATCTGTGGTTTTCAGCAGTTTTACCACGATGTGCACAAGGTATGGTTTTCTTTGCATTTTTCCTGCTTGAGGTTTGCCAAGTTTCTTGGATCTGTAAATCATTTAAAAAAATCAAATCGGGAAAATTTCAGCTGTTATTTTTTCAAGTAATTTCCCACCCCATTCTCACTTTCTTCTCTGCTGGCTTGTATTACTGGTGTATTAGACCATTTTCTATTTTCTTGCAGGTTCCGGAGGCTCTGATGGTTTTCCTCAATCTTCTTTCTCTCTGTCCTTCAGGCTGGAAACTTTCTGTTGATTTGTTTCAGGTTCAGTGAATCTTCTCAGGTCTCTAATCAGCTGTTAAGCACGTCCAATGAATTTTTCATTTCAGTTTGCTGTACTTTTCAGTTCTAAAATATCCACTTGGTTCTTTTTATAGTTTGTATTTCTCTGCTGAGATTCCTTATCTGTCCGCTCACTGAGACCATATTTTATTTAATTATTCACAATATTTTCTTTTAGTTCTTGAACACGTTTATGATAGCTTCTTTGAAGCCTTTGCCTGTGAAATCCAACATCCGGCCCATCTTTGAGTCAGCTTCCATTGACTGCTTTCTCCTGGGCCGTGGGTCACATTTTCCGGCTTCTCCACGAGTGTAGTGATTTTCGTCTGTGTACCGGACGCTGTTGATGATCATTATAGGAATTCTGGATTCTGTTATCTTCCTTATAAGAGTGTTGATTTTATTCCAGGAGACAGTTCAATCACTAACCCCTTAAACTTGTGTCGATTTGGTTTTATGCTTTATTCGAGCAGGTATGTGGCAAACCCAAGGTGTTCCTAAAAACTTTCCAACTTGGTGGGGTTCAATCTCCATATTTTGTCTTCCCTGTTGATGTGGTAGGTGCCTGGTTTTAGGCTTTCTCAGGCTGGTCCGCAGAAGGTCTCACCCTGAAGGCATGGTCCTTCTGGCCTTTCCAGTGTTTCAGCTGGGTTTCCAGGGTTATTGAGGGGGTGTTAAAACAGCCTCTCCACTGGGCCAGACCTCCAGTGTTGCCCAGCACCGATCAGTGTAGTGTGCCTTTATTCCTTCTTACCCCTGTAGCAGCTGCTCTCGGGTCAATGTCGTAGTCTCTTCCTCTGCACACGCAGTCCAACTTCAACTAGGACGTCGAGAAGAAATCCCACACAGATTTTTGTGTTCCCACTCGTTCCACATCCTACAGCGGCCTCTCTGGCCCCTTTCCCTGTAGAGACCAGCTGTTTCAGCTGCACCGCACTCTGATTTCCGCTTCCTCAGTTCACGGGGGCTGCTGCTCTTTGCTGAGACTCTAGCGCATGGCGCTGAGGTCAGGAAATTGTCTCTGGGCAGAGGGCCTGGACAGTCACGGGGACCCATCTCGGAAATCTCCTCTCTGATGAACTACAGTACTGTGCTGCCTGTCTGCCAACGACCCAGGAGACTTGCCTCGGACCTTTTGTCCAGTTTTATGGTTTTTTCATAGTGGGAGGACTGGTTGCTCCATTATAACCCAAAGTGCTTTTGCTTTTAAAAAAACTGTGTTGTTACTGTTCATTTTAACCTGTATTATTGTAAAGAGAGTTTGTGGTCTGGGTTCATTGTCATTTTTACGCAAATGTCTTTATGTTTCCATTTTAATACATATACAGAAGTGACGCCATGAGTGTGGTTGGTAGGGTGTGTGACTGTCTCGCACGAGATGGACAGCAATTTGAACATTTCACCTAAAATGCCATACGGTGTGCTCGAGTGTGATATTGTTACGTTACAGAATTACATGCTTACGATTTTGCAATAAAAGGTTTGGTGTAGATTAGCAGCTCATAAAAAAGGGGTGTTATTTGTGCTGGACCCTGTAATTATATCTTCCTGTTCACATCTTCAGTTTGTGAGTATCTCTATTCTCTCCTTACCCTTCTCCGTAAACAGGAAAATATCTCTTAGTTCCCCATTTGCTTCCAACAGAATGAGAACATATTTTTCATTGCCTCATTTTATTCCTACTTACCCTTGCTATTTCCTGTCCTGAGATCATAGGAAGTATTTCAGATTGCTTCTCAACAATTATGTGAAATTACCTATCAGTTTAGTTTAGATTTTTTGTTCAATGTATCTTTGTACTTTCCTCTTCATTTACTTATTTTTAAATTTTTGTTAGTTTAAAAAGTTCTAATTTTGTAGGGATTGTGTACATGGGTAGGTTACTTTGAGTCCTTGCGTGTTTAAAAATGTCTTTGTTTTGCCCTCACAATAGTTTTGAGTTCTAGATGAAAAATTATTCTAAGTAGTTTGAATAGCTTCCTCCATGGCTTCTTGTATTCAGTGTTGCCGTGAGAAGTCAGATGTTACTGAGATTATTATTTCCTTTTATTTTTTCTAGAATAAGTTAGGGCTTTCTCTTTTATCCAAGTCCTCTGAAATGTTGTTCTCCTGCATTGATATGTGAGTCTTTCTTTCATTTAACCTGTTTGGCAACTTGGTGGGTCATTTCAACTAGAAGTCTCTCTCTCTCCAGTAGCCCTGGAAATTTTTATCCAATTATTTTGTAGGGTATTTTCTTCCTTCTATTATCTTGTTTTTCTGTTTCAAGAGCTCTTCTTAGATGGATGTTAGAACTTCTTGACTTATATATTATGTCTCATATTTCTTATCATTAAAAAAAAACAGCTTTATTGAAATACAATTCACATTCCATACAATTCACCCATTTAAAGGGTACAATTTAGTAACTTTTAGTATATTCACAAAACATTTATCTCATTTGTAATTATATAGTCATAGTCTGATTATTTGACTTAGAACATTTTCATCTCCCTAGAAAGAAGCTCTGCATCCGTCCATTAACAACCATTCCTCATTTCCTCCTAACCCATCCCCCCATGCCTGGGTCTGTCGCTAATTTACTTTCTGTTTCTATAGACGTGCCTATTCTGGACTTTTCATATAAATGAAATCATACGGTGTGTGGTCATTTGTGAGTGGCTTTGTTCACTCAGCACGTTTGTTTTCCAGGTCTGCCCATGTGTGCTATGAATCAGTACTTCGTCTCCACTTCTTTTTCCTGCCAGATCGTCTTCACCGTCTTTATCCATTCAGCAGTTGACGGACACTGGTTGTGTCCATTTCTGGCTCGTATGCATAGTGCGGCTATGAACATTTATGCACAGGTTTTTGTGTGGACATATGTTTTCATTTATCTTGGGCATATACCTAGGAGTGAAATGGCCGAACCGTATGATAAATCTGTGTTTAGGCATTTAAAGAACTGCCAGACTGTTTTCCAAAGTGGACGCAGTATTATCCTCTCATATCGATGGATCCAATTTCTCTACACCCTCACCGACATTTGCTTTTATTTCCTTTCATCTTGCCAGTTCTTTGTGCTCACGTGCTAAAGTCTGGTGATACTACTCAGCTCTTCTAACTGAGTAGTAACCTCTTCCTCAGAGTCCATTCTACTATTCAGCTGTCCTCTATGGTTTTCTATTCCAAATATCCTATTTTTCATTTCCAAGGTCTCCAGTGGAATTCTCTTCCACAACTGCCTGTTCTTGCTTCATGGATATGATTATCTTCCTTTATTCCCTTGAGTATATTTATGATATTTAGTAAGAGTCTTCTTCTGTTTGACTTAATAACTCTTATCTCAGGAGTTCTTATTTGTCAAGCTGATATTTCTATTGCATGGTGGCTCTCCCCGCCTTCAGGTGTTTTCTGATTGCTCGATTTTAGCCCATTTGTGGCTGTGATCTGAGGGGAGCAGCCTCCTTGGTGACTGCAGGACAGAAGACAGGCTGCTGGGTGGCCATGGCCAATATCTCTTCTTGAGAGGGGGATGCGTTCCCGGATTCTATTTTTTCACTTTAAAATCTTTCTCTAGGTAATTCCATTCTCCACATAGCTGTAAATACCACTGATAAATGGGGAATCCCCATGTATTGTCTTGACCCCTGACCTCTCCTGAGAGCTACTGATCTGTATGTGCTGCTGTTCTTCAAGCACTCACCCCACTCTGTAATAACGCATCATCGTGCAGTCATTCAGGTAATGTCCGTGTCCCTTCACTGGGCTGTGTGCTCCCTGAGAACAGGGACTGAGCCTCATTTTGATGAGTGCTGTGTTACCAGCACTGCCGTGTGACATATATGCTCGATGGATATTTACTGAGCTAATGAATGAATCAGGAAAACCAGCTCACAGGTGAAAGACCCTGTGGTGTCTTGGAGTAGGTGGCTCTGAGTTGAACCCTGGCTCTGACGTTACTAGCTATGTGTGTTGAGTGCTCAGCACAAGGCTGGACACCCCACAAGCACTCAGAAAATGGGACGCTTGTTATTGTTGGTCTGGTAGTTGCTGGGCCGGTGTGACCTACTGCATAAAGGCTTCCGTGGTTCTCCTGCCTTGAAAACTCGGCGTGGGCCTACTCAGGATGGCTGGCTGGCCTTGCAATCTGGTGTCACCTTCAAGAGGCTCGGAATCCTGAATGCCTTTGCCAGGTCACTCTAAACAGCCCAACAGGATAAGGACAAGCTGGCTATGGAAGACACCTTCACTCTCTAACACCAGGACTGTCAGCCTCAGGATCAGACCTCCCAGGTGTCAGGGCAGCACCTCTGACATGGGGGTACCTTTGCACTGCAGAGCCCCTCCTTGTGGGAAAAGAAATTCAGCTTGTAGTCTTTCTTGGATCCAGACAGCACGTCGATGTAGTCGAGGCCCTTTAGGGTGACACTCAGGTCTAGCCTCTCTGGTTTCAGGATTTCCACAATGACCCGGAATCTGGGGGAGCAGGGGAGCATGAGAAGAGAGAAGAGAGAAAATGGGAACTTTGCCCAAAGAAAAAAAGGCAAGGTGCTGTCTCCACTCTTGAATTTATGTAAAACACAAGGGTCCAGGGTTCTAGTCTTCACTCTGTCACTAACAATGACAGTAACCACCATTTACTGACCACCTGTTATATGCCAGCTACTGAGTCGGTGCACTGTGTGTGTGATAGGCATTTCATCCCTGTAATGTCTGTAGGAGGCACATATCATTCCCATCTGCATTTCACTAGTGAGGAAATGAGGTCAAGAGAAGGAAGATAACGTGCTCAGGTAAGACGACTGGTTATTGGCAGAACTAGGATTCAAACTCTGGGCCTTTACTGACAATGCTAAGCAGGTGGATTCTTCTCCCAACCCTTGGCTCCTTCACTACAAAGGAAGGCTGGTTGGCCTCAAGCTTCTCTAGTCCTTGCATTCTACTCTACCCCCACTGCAAGTACAAGATCCAAGGGATGTCCTCCTCTGGCCAGTAAAGATATTGAGACTGAGTGCTCCATAATAACAATCATGGCTATTGTTATGATAATAGCAGAAATAGTAATAAGAATAAATAACATTTATTGAGCACTTATTTTGTGCCAGGCACTGTTGTAGGGGATATATAAGTAATCAGCTATTCATAGACAGCACTGAACAGAAGAATCTCTCTGGAGGCTTAGAGTTCCGGCAGTGCCTGGCCACACATCAGGGAGCTTTTCCTCTGACGCTTTTAGCCAGTGTCCTCTAGAGACCCTGACCAAGGGAAGACAGGGGAAGTCCTCTCTCTGTCTCCTCCCACCAAGCCCTTGCCCACCCCCTCACCTCTGGGGCTTGTTCAGCCAGTTGGTGATTGGCAGGAGCTCAGTGTAGGGCGTCTTACATGGTACTTCACGGTAGATACTGGCCACGGGTTTGGGGAGCTCAGCAGTGCCATGCAGGGTATACAGCCAGCCGGTCCCATCTGGCAGGGGGAAGAAGAGGGTGCCCTAAGGAGAGGAAGAAATGTGGTCAGAATGCTACAGAGGGGCTTTACTAGGTACCTGTCAGGCATGGCAGTCACAGGATTAATGGAGGCTCTACAAATGAGCATAACACTTTTAGAAAGCAGTGGTTTCAAGAGTCATGAAGATATTCACACATTTGAGCCAGGAATCACAGACAAGGGCACTTAAGAAAAGTCCCTCCAGGGGAAAAAGTTATGTACATACACATGCCTATATATTAGAACCACTTATCATAGAAAATTTGGAGATAACTTACACATTCAACAACTGGGGGATGTTAAGTAAATTATGGAACCCTCATTCCATGAAATATTAGGTAATCATTAAAAATCATTATCATGAAGACCACCTAATTAAATAGAAAAATTCTCATGATATAATGTAATGTCAAAATAAACAGAATGAAAAATTGGGTCTGTTATGATGGCAACCAAGGCTGTATCTCAATAGGATTGGGAGTGAAGATTCTAGAAGATGGGGCCAACTGTTGCTCTAACACTCTCTGAACTGCCAAACTCCGCCTCCAACTTCCCTCACGCAACTCCACCTCCAGTCGTGCCAGGGGACTGACGTGGTGCTCATCATACCTGATGCTTGCGGTTCTCCAAGTTCATGGTGCGCGGCCTGTAGGTAATCTCATAGGGCTTGTTTTGCTGATGGGGCTCCAGGGTGATGAACTCAGACCCCTCCCAATGCTCGCCCTCAAAGATGGGGTGCAGATTCCAGGTCTGGTTGGTGCGATTGGAAAGCAGGATGGTCTGCGTGTGCTTGGAGCGCACCTGGCAGGTGAAATTTACCATCTGGAAGAAAAGAGGCACCTTATACAGGCAGTGGAACTTACAAATCTGGAGTTCAAAGCAAGGTTCAGGCTGAAGATACATATTTGGGAGTAGTCAGCTTAGCAACGTGTTTTTAAGGCTAAGAAACTGGATGAGATTATCAGGAAGTAAGTGTATTTAGGGGGGGAAAAAAAGAAGCAATTTAAGGACTAATTTCTGACTGGTACACTCCAATGTTAAGAAGAATCAGCAGAGGAGATGAGAAGGAGCAGTAATCAGACAGGAAGAGAACCATGAGAGGTGGTCTCCTGGAAGCCATGTGAAGGACTGTTTGAAGGAGGAGGTGCTTGTTCAAGGTGCCAAATGCCACCGGCAGGTCAGGTAAGATGAGGGGTGAGAACTGGCTATTGAACGTAGCAGCATGGACCAATGTGGGATTGGTGTAAAGAGGGCCAAACAGATTGATGGACAAGAATGGAGTTCAGCAATAGGGCCTACACATATATGATCGGTTAATTTTTCATCAAAGTGCAAAGGTAATTCAGTGGAAAAAGAATAATCTTTTAAACAAATGGTATCGGAATCATTAGCTATCCATATACAAAGAAGAATTTTGATCCACGTCTTGCACTGCATACAAAAATGAATTTTAAACTATTGAACAACTAAATGTAAAATCTGTGTCCTGAATATATAAAGAGCCCTGAAAGCTCAATAAGAGGAAAATAGAAAAAATAATTAAAAATTGATTTAAACAGATATTTCACCCAGGAATATCGATGGATGGCAAATAAGTACCTGAAAAGGCGCTCGACATCATGAGTTGGTAGGGAGATGCAAATTCAAAACCACAGTGAATACCGTGGCATACCTGTTAGAATGGCTGACGTTAAAAAAAAAGACCGTATCGAGGGTTGGTAAGGATGTGACGCAAATACAAATGACAGATGTTACCAGTGGAAATGTAAGATGACACAACCACTTTGTAAAAACAGTTTGCTAGGTTCTCAGAAAGGTAAACATACACCTATGCTATGACCCAGACAATTCACTCCTAAATACTTCCCTGAGAAAATAAAAGCATAAGTTTGTGCCGAGATTTGTGCACACGTGTTTATAGCACACCGTGTGATTCTATTTACGTGCTGTTCTTGAAGTGACACCACTATAGAGAGGAGGATCAGGTGTCATTTCACCATAAGCCAGTTGCCAGGAACACAGCTGGCCGTGCACAGTTAGGTTTCTAGGAGCAGAGCTGGCACAGGGTTAACCCAAGACCATTGTTTTTTAAAGCCATAGCAGAGGTGTTCCCCCTTCACTCACAGCTTATAACAGAATTTGATCTAGCCAGAGATGTCAGTGCAAGCCTCCTTGAGAATGTGATGCTGTATTGAGAGCTGAAGAATGAATAGGAATTCAATGAAGAGGGGAAAATGAATATTCCAGCAGTGGGAATAGCATGTGCGAAGGCCCTGTGGGGAGAGGGAGCAGGTCTGACTTTGGTGAGGGCACTGAGGACTGTTTGAACAGAGCCGTCTGTTTCTGGAAGGCCTGGCTGAGTTCACTTGTGTGGCTTGCTAGGCCCACTCAGCCACTGGCCCATCTGTGGGCAGCACTTACTGACCTCTTTTACTGCAGGTGGTCCTACGCAGACTCCAGACAGGGTTAGGCTCAGAGGACTGCCTCCCTGGATGAAGCAGAGCAAATTTTTGAGGAAACTCTCCTTGCCCAACTCAGTGGGGTGATAGGTGACTTCGAAAGAAACCTCCATGCCCGTAGTGATATAGCCTTCTTCTGGGCTGATGGAGAAATGAGGCTCTAATTTTCTGGCATCCCATTTAAACCTTTTCCAAGACAAAAGGAGATAAGAAAGATAGTTTACTGGTGTCTAGGGTTGTCCTCAATGCTGCTGAGAACGAGACACTAGAGGTTCATCCCCTCGTGGACTCCATGGGACTTGGGAGGAGAAAGATTACTTGGTAAAGCAGAGGCAGGTGGGGACAAGGTCAAGTCACTCCTGGGTAAGATAACTCAGTTCCCTTTCTAAGCTGAACAGAGGCATGTGAGGACACAGGCCACAGACACTCTTGTGTACATTGACTTGGCTCCCTCTCAGAGCTGAGCAGGTGGCAAGTGGCTGCATCTTATCTTACTGCCCACAGTGACACATCAGGGCACGCACACATGAACATGCTTACACATGTGTCCTCAAGGTCGTATCGGAAGTGACCACACTAGGACTGAAACCCTCCCTAGGCTGTGGCCTTAACCACTCCCTGCACTGCCTCTTAGGTCAAATCCAGGAGGGTGGAGACGATCTCTTCATGTGGGAATTGCATCTGTTCTTGGTGGCATTGGGATCCGATGGCCCTGTGTCGTCATCCCTCTGTGGTCAGGCCTTTGGTCCAGGCAGGAGACAGAGGGTGGACAGTGCAGGCCAATGTACGTCCATTGCCAGGCCTGCCACACTGCACCCTAAGGGTGCTTCACACTGCGTCTGTGTGAAGGGTGCCTCTGCAGGTGTGTGGTACATAGCCTGTACAGCTTTGGTGGCATGACTGGGGTGGGCATCTGCTAGCAAGAGGGAAGGGCCTGGAAAGGCGGGCGACCATGGGTACACCTGGGTTCGAACCCCATCTTTCTCACTTCCTGGCTGTGTAACCCCAGGCAAGCAGCCTAACTTCTTTGGGCCTCACATTCATCTGTGAAAAGGGGACAATATAGTACCTACCTTAGAGGGTTCTGGGGTAATCAAATGGCATCTTCTATGTAAGAATGCTTAGCATTGTACCTGTGCCTCGTTAAGTTCTTGTTAAATACAGGATTCTGGGAAAGTTACTTAGTCTCTCTGTACCTCAGTTATCTTGTCTGTGAAATGGATCAGTGGAATTGTTGGGGTTCGAGGAGAGGAGCCATGTAAAGGGCATGTAACAGGCACTGAGCAAAATTCTCTATCATATTAGTTTTGATAATCACGGGAGTAGGATCACCCTGGCGAGGCCACCGCTGTCACATTTTGAGGGCAGGAAGGAGATGTGAAAGGGAGGGAGAAGAGATCAAAAGTGGCCACACTTGGAAAACAAATGTCTAATCTGATCCTGCACTCTGCTCCAGCTCCTACCTTGCACCCACGTCGCCTGTATTCAACATGAGGATGCGGCGTGTGGCTGTCGTCTGAAACACGACTGGTCCAAAGGGAATGTGATGCTGGTCCAGGGAGATCTCCAGAGCCTGGCAGCAGCCACTGAGGAGAAAGAGGGGGCGCAGGAGCCCCATGCTTTCCATGAACACTTCCTCGGAGAAGGGAGGGACACGCTTCTTCGGGGCAAAGATGACTTCCAGCTTACAGACTTCTTTGGGCTTCAGAGTGATGTTATGGAATGGAATCAAGGTGATGACCTGGGCAAGACGACAGTGACACCCAGCAGCTGAGGACAGGGCTTTCTGAGGTCTGCCTTCCTGGAGGTCTTGCTGCTGGGGCTGCAGCAGCCCAGGGAGCAGATCTCACTCCTGCTGCCTCTTACCAGCTCTGTCATCTTTGACAGGTTACTGAACTCATTCAGATCAGCTGTATAAAATGTGTGGCATTCAATAAACATTCATTCTCTTTCCAACCTCTTGCCAGTAACCCCTACTCTCTGGTGGAGGAAATAGCAAGAGGAAATAAAAACCCTCAGTGCTCCGGGGTTTTTTGAGGAGCACTCCCCAGGGTCCCTGTGTCACACTTCCTGGCGTGCTGGTCACAATGCAGATCCCTGGGTCCCGCCCCAGGCCGACCGGATCAGTGTCCTTGGAGGAGCTTGGAATCTGGGTTTTCAAAGTGCTCTGGGAGACCCGTATGTTCTAAAGGTGGAGAACCACTGTTTGAATTTGTACGTCTTCTCTCCCCACTTTGTCCTGGTAAAGGCAAATCAAAATCGGCTTTGAAGAAGCCAAACCCCTTTTCAATTTTGAGCTCCCTTTGGCACAGAGTCCTGAGCAGTGGCCAGAAAGGGGCCGAGGCAGCAGGGGTAAGACAATGGGCTGAGAGGCGCAATAGCAGAGTGATCCTGGATATGTCCCATAACACAGTGGTGTTGAGAGCCAACCCCTGGGCGGGGGTGTCAGCACAGGCCACAGTGGCAGGTTGAGTTGAGTCTGATCAACCAAAGAAGTGCAATGGGTGTGGCCAGACTCTCAGGGGGCCCTGCCCCACTGGGACCGAGGACTTTCACTTGGATTAATGAGGAATGGCAAGCAACAGGTTTGTCCTCTTTCTCGGAGCGGCAAAGTGAGCAACAGGGAGGGGGTCCTGGGCTGAGGTGCCCACTGGGTCTCTCGATTTGGCTGGCCTCTCACAACTGATTTTTCTGTATCCTGCCTTTCCAGATGGTCCCCAGTGTTCCTGCCACACTGAATCACGTATAGCTTTCCAAAAGCACTGACTCTTTCCAGGCTATACACCTGTGCCTGCCAGAAACACCGTCCCCAGCCTCTGCCTGGGAGTACCTCCGCATCCCGGAACACTCAGTGCAGACCTCTCTCCACTGTGAGGCCTTCCGTGGCCCCCGACCCTCCTTTGAGCAGCTCCCTCCTGATCGTATGGGGCATAGTTAGGCTTCGATGGGTCACAAGAGACCGGCTCTCGTGATGGGAGTGGAGACACCAGCCAGCTCAGTCTTGCCTGCTCTCTGCTGTACGCACACCCAGCAAGCAGGTGGCCGTCTCCAAGGCAGCAGGAGAGCCCTCACCAGAAACAGGCCAGGCTGGCACTCTGATCTCAGACTGCCAGCCTCCACAACTGTGAGAAAACAAATGTCTGCTGTTTCAGCCACCCAGTCTATGGTATTTTGCTAAGGCCCAAGCTGACGAAGACACATCTTCACATTCTTAGCACCTAGCACCTGCTTACTGCGTAAGTAGAAGAATGAACTGACTGAGGGGATGGATAAGTTCACCCTTGGAATGAAGCACACTTGGCCCGTTTACAGGGGCCACCCGAATGCTGCTGCCCATGAGACGGGGAGCAGGTGGCTGGGCCTGGGGCTTCTCTGTCCAGGGAGCAAGCGTGTGTCTTTCACACAGCTGATAGGGGGGCAAAGGATGCACATAAACTTTGGGTCACATCGCTTTACATTGTTGTTTATGACATGAAACATTAGACATCTGAAATGAGCAGAAACAGACAACTGGCCTATCTGACAGTGGAGGTGGAAATGAACCGTGGCACTGAAGGACATGGAAAATGTTCGCAATCTACTGCTTGATGATTTCAAAACAGTATGAACACTGTCATTTTATTTTTGTGAAAAATATGTATAGGGAAAAAACTGGAAAGATAGGCACCAAAATGTTAAGTGATTATTTCTGGGTATGAGAGTTTGGGCACAACTGTGTTCCTTTATGGTTTTTCTATAGTTTTCAAATGTCCTACATTGAGGATCTGTGTATATTCACTAGCACCCACCGACTGCCCTCGTCAAGTCCAGCTCTCTTTCTGTCTCACTCCGTTGCTCTTTAGAGGCATGTAGCCTCCCTGAGCCCTGGCTTCCTTATCCGTAAATGAGTAATAAAAGCACGAGCACTGGGCTGTTTCTGTGGAGACGGACACGGGCGGTGCATGGAAAGCCGTTGGAGCGTGTTGGCACAGTGCCGGTGAGGAGACCCGTGAGCTGTCAGTGTTCTTAGCAAGGTCATTTATGTCAGCAGGAAGCACGAAGAGGCCCCTGGGAGCCCCGAGCACCAACCTTAGGTTCCTGGAGTTCTGGAATCGAGAACAGGACTGAGTGGCTAAATGTGAGCTGGGCTTGGCTGTTGTTCATGATGGAAACTGTTCTTTTCACAACCTGCCCTGGCAGGACGGCTCCTAACTTCACAATCCTATTGGCTGGATCTAGGACTAAAATCTGTGGGACAAGAAAGACAGCAGGGAGGGAGGGTTTGTCAGTTAATGAGAGAAATAAACATCACATGCTTATGCTGGTGAGCCTCGGGAGGTCCCTCCCTTTTGGTGCCCCACACTCTTCACATTAGATGCATGTTCACTCTCTCACTAAACATGTTTGTGCATAAAATGCCCACTAAGCCACAATTGTGTAATTACAGCCGGGTAAGAGACGTGAAGGAAAAGCTCCGGGTACCTGAGAGCATCATTAGAGGGGGCTGAGATAGACTGGGGTTCTGGGGACCCCCCAAGGCCCCAAGGCATGCTTACACTAAGAGTTAAAGGAAGGGTAAGGTCTAATCAGTGTGAGTCAGGGTGCGTGTGCGGTTGGAGAGCATCTCCCGGGAGGAGCAGGGCCCTGAGCTGCAGGGAGTGGCTCAGTCCAAGCCTGCGGCTGGGAGCCAAGGAGACTTGGGAAGACTGAGTTTGGAGGGGTGGTCAGGTTGTAATCTGGAGCGAGTGGGAAGCCAGTGAAGCATGGAGTGACCCAGTCGAGTGTGTGTTTTTGTGAGAGAGCTCGGCTCGGCCCTCTGTGCAGAGGGACTGGAAGAGGGCATGAGAGAAAGCCTTGAGGTGTGAGGGAAGATGGGGACTTGAACTGGAATGGTGGCTGCAGAGGTGGAAAGGTAAATACATACATTTCAAAGTCCTCATCGAAAGCACTGGACACAACGTTGGCCTGGGTCAGATGAAGATCAGGCTGGGCCTTGCCCTCCAGGAAGGCGCTGACCACAATGAGCAGCACCCACCGGTCACTCTCATTTAATCAGTCACTAAACTGCACTCTCTCCCTCCAACTATATATCCAGTCCACACATTTCCATTTTGTCAAAAGGTGAGTCTTCAGCACCAGCCTGTGAGCTCTTAGAAGTCAGAGAACATACTTAAGTTGCCTCTGGACTTTCCCAAAGTACCTCGTATGTAATGGGCGTTGAATGAGTGAAAGAAAGAATGAACAAATGAGTGAATCAACGGCATCATAAGGGACCCGGTCATTGACTTGGGCACAGACACAACCAGGTGGCATTGTCCTGTTGCTCCTTTGGCTTGATGGGAAAGTAGCTAGGAATACACCCCTCCCATTTTCTCTTGGTTGCTGAAGTGTCCTATGCATTCCTGAGAAACTTGGAAGATCTTTGTCTCCCAAAACACCCATTAAAGGCAAATACTCCCACCAGACAGACACTTGAATGTTTACCAGACACTGGGAAGACAGGGATCAGCAGGAGGACTGCACCCTTTCCTTTCTATTCAGAGCACCTGGTAAGAAGGAGCACCTCCGTGAAGTCTAATCCTGGGACCCGTGGCTGGCTGGAGTGTTAATCGCCGTGGTGTTAAGGAAAGATGTTCCATGACTGAGACATATCTGCATACATTGCTTAAAACAAATCTTGCCTGTGAGACCCAAAAATAAAACATGCCCTTGTGTGGGAGAAAAAGGACATGCTTGGGATCCTGCATCTGGGAGTCTCGAACTTCCCAAGAAAAAGAATGTTTTTCACTGCCTGTGCTTACTGCCTACATCCTTTGCTACAGTGAAGTTGGGTGTTGAGTAAGACCTATGATTCACTTGAGTCTGATCGACAATTCACCCCTCAGTTAGGACTGCTGACCTCTAGCAGAGCAGCTTAGGGCCAGGATATGTGGAGAGGGGAGGCAGGGTGTGAGCTCAGTTGGGCCAGTGTGGCTGGGAAGGGCAAGGAGGAGGGTGCCAGTCTGAAGACCTCCCAAGCTCCTCTTACCTTCATTTCGGTGCCTTTCCCTTTGATTTCAATTACTTGTTGAGAGAGCCCGTTGATTTCAAAGGGGATGAGTTCTCGGTAACTGATACTTTCTCGAGGATAAAAGGTGATTGGAATCTCCAGTGTCTTTCCTGGCTTTATCACGTCAACACGGAAGTTCACCTCAAGGTAGTTGGTGTTGGTGTACAAACAGTCTATGCTGGGGAAAATCAGAAGAAGGGTGCGTAAGCTCTGAGAAGGCTGACCCAGAGGGACTGATTTGGTCCCCCTATCGCTCGGAGCTTGGTCCTCATGGATTTCCTGCCCTGCAGTCCTAAGGTCATAGAATTTAAGGGCTGAGAGCGACCCTAGCAACGATCCAGTCCACATTCTCTGGGGCAAAGTCAAGTTACTTCAAATCATACCCTGAGATCCTGGCAGAACCAGGTCTCAAGCTCAAAGCCCCACGGCCCTTTGCCCACTGCCCTTCTCACTCTATTCATCCTGTTTCTCGATAACGCAGTTCACGTTCTGTACCGTTCATGAGAAGGAAGTGCTTCTGGAAGTAACTGGGGGCAAAGATGGCGGGGGAGTATGTGGCCTGGGGTCAGACGCACAGGGTTTGGATCCAGGCTCTATCACTAACTAGCCATGTGACCTCAGAGAAGCTACTTAGGCCATTTGGGCCTCGGTTTCCGTATCTGTAAAATGGGGTAGTGACAGCTACCTCACAAGGTTGTTGTGAGGATCACATGGGATAAAGCGACTAAAGCGGTCACTAAGCAGTCCACAGGAGAAACAGGCCTAGTGGCGAGCTGCTATTATTCTAACTCATTGCTCAACTACGAGAGATCTTCAAAGATCATGCTCACCCTACTCCACCTGTGGGTAGGAAGGCACCTAGGCCTTTCCCTTACAACGTCTCCTTGTCTGCCGTACAGTGCTTAGAGAAGTACAGCTAGGCCAGTAAATAGAGCCTAATGCTATGAACAAAGTAAGGCTCATTAAATTAAATCATGCAAGAAAGAGTGTAAGTAGAAACGATGTTTAATTAGTGACACTTTCGTAACTTAATATTCAGGAAAACCACCACCACCACCGCATATAATAATTGAGCACTCCTTGTGTTCCAGGCACTGTTCTAGGTACTGTCTCTAGATGGACTAATTTAATCCTCCTAAAAGCCCTATAGGGGAAGTACTATTATTATCTCCTACTTGAGGCAATGAGACAGAGGCACAAAGAGTTTAAAAAACTTGCCCAAGGTCACATAGCTAGCAAAGAGCTCAGATTTGAACCTAGACCTGTGCTACTCAATGTGGCTGCTTATTTTTTAAAGATTTTATTTATTTATTTTTAGAGAGCGGGGAAGGAAGGGAGAAAGAGAGGAAGAGAAACATCAATGTGTGGTTGCCTCTCGTGTGCCCCTTACTGGGGACTTGGCATGTGCCCTGATTGGGAATCAAACCAGTGACAGTCTGGTGCTCAATCCACTGAGCCACACCAGCCAGGGCTGTGGCTCTTTAAATTAAAATTAATTAAAATAAAATTCAGTTCCTCAGTTTCACTAGCCACATTTCCAGTGCTCCGTAGCCACATGTAGCTCAGGCTGCCACATTGGACAAGGCAGATCTATAACGATTTTGTCATCAAAGAAAGTTCTATGGCATAGAACTCATCGAGAGCTTTGGATAAACACAGGTCCCTTGGCCAGTTTCTGGAGATTCTGTTTTGTTTGGTTTGTAACAGGGCCCAGAAACCTGGACTGGAAGATTCTACACAGGATGGTGCAGAGAGTGGATCTGAATCAGACTTAGGCTCAGGAGAGATCTACTATTGTCTATAGGATCACTGACCTGAGAAACTCACTTTTTAACTCTCTTAACCTCAGTTCCCACGTCTGTTGCAAGGGGAAAATAAATGGAAGCCGTCAGACCTGTCATCAGGTCACTTGGCATTGCCTTCCTCACTCTAGGAAGAGGCTTTTCAGCAGGGAAGCCCATGGCTATCCAAGTATCAGTATTAGTGGTGGGGAAAGGAGACTCTGGATTCATGGCCACCCATGTTTGACTCATTCTCACAATCCTCCTTTTCCGGTCATGGTCGGACCTCATGGGGTGGAAGCTGTAGGTTCCAGAACGAGCTGCAGGAACATCATCTGGAGGCTCTGGGAAGCCTGCTTACCTCATAGCCGTTTCCTCCTTGTTGGTGATGGCCAGGGTTTGTTTGTATGGGGGCATCCCAGCTTGGTAGATGAAGCAGGTCCCAAAGTTGTGGCTGGTGAAGGAGAAATGGACAGCGGGGCTCACGGCACAGCCTGAGATGCTGCACGTAAATGTTGGACCGTGGCTTATCTGCGGGGAGGAAAAGGCAGGTGGAGCGTGATTAGGAGAAGTGGGAGGAAAGGTCCCTTCAGTCCTCAGGTGAAGGAGGGAGGCAGTCGGGTGTTTTAAAAAACACAGGTCCCAGGATTCCATCTGTAGAGATTCTGACTCATTGGTTAGAAGTTTATTTAAGAAAAGCAAGGTGGGCCACTCTGCAGTCAGACCCTACGTTGGCTCTTGCTTTGCTCCTGAAGCAATGATTTATCCTGAAGACAGAGGAGTGTGACAGACTTAGTCACTACCCAACATTTAACTCCCAAGGCTTCCTTATTTGCAGGACTCGGATTGGTTGGCAATGGGCCTAGGTGAAAATACTTGATTTCCCATTTTTAAAACATGTTAAAAATTAAATTAATTGAGGTTACATTACATAATAGCATTATATAAACTTCAGGTGCACAGCTTTATAAATGACACCTGTGTATTCTATTGTGTTTCCCACCTGAAGTTGAATCTCCTCCCATCACCTTGTATTTGACCCCCTTCACCCTCTTGGTCCTCTTCCCTCCCTCTTTCCTTGTGGTAACCACCATTCTGTTGTCTGTATCTCTAAGTCTATTTTTATTTGTGTTGTTTGTTCACTTGTTGCTTTTTGTTTTGGATCCCACATATGAGTGAAATCATATGGTTCAAGTGTTCTTCAGTGGGTGATTGGACAAAGAAGATGTACATAGACACAATGGAATACTACTCAGCCACAAATAGATGAGATGTTGCCATCTGCAACAAGAGGAACGGATCTGGAGTGTGTTATGCTCAGTGAAGTAAATCAGATGGAAAAGGGCAAAAACTACACGATTTCCATTCTCCTTGCAGCTGATGGTCGCCATTGTAGCTCTGGTCATCAGGGTGTAAACAAAAGGTGCCCTATTTTGAATAAAGAGTCAAAGTGTTGCTGGGAAAGTATTTTGCCTTCAGGTTCTTCCCCTTATTTCCTTCCGCTCTGGAATGCAGACATAGATAGGGCAGCAGGAGAGCTCATCATTCTGTGGCTGTGAGATCAAAGGCCAACATGCCAAGGATGAAAGAGTTCATTTCAGGAGTTCTAAAAACGTTGACTTAGACAGTTTGGGCCAGTGTTCTTATTGCTATAGAAGAGCAGCTTTTCAGAGGTCCTCCTCTGCCATCCCTGCTGACCTCACAGTTCCTTGGTTTTTCACTCAATAACTTATCTTGGAAAATGTACATATTGTTTCTCTCTCGCTCTCCACCTCCCATCTATCTCCCTCATTTTAATGGCTGCATGATAGACCAGTGCATGGATGCTCAATGGCTTTTCAATTCACACTTACTCACTGCGTGCCTCAGTTGTTACCACTAATAGAGACTATGGGACTACCTCCAGAACATCCACACTCCAGGGTGGAGAAGACCAGAAACACTCAGGAGAAGTGATCTTCCAAGGCAGAGTGCTGTGAGTGCTTTCAGTGTCGGACAACGTTAGATGGTCTCACCTTGATCCTGAGTTCCAGGCCCTTCAGGACACATTTCTTAAATGGCTGGAAAGCCAGGGAGGCAAGGGTACTCTGCCCCACGTCCACTCTGCCATCAACGGGTGAAAATTCCAAGTACTGCAGCAGGGCTTTGGGGCCAGATAGCTCTGCCTGGAAGTTGAAGTTGAACTTCCCAGTGTTGATGAAGGTGAATTCACACTGGACACATTCATTCAACTCCACCTGAGAGAGAACGGAGTGGTATGTCAAGTGAATGCAAACCATGGCTCACTCTTCTGGGATAAGGATATGTTAACAATTGAGGGGGAAATATATTTTGAGAAATAGGAATGGAAGATGATGTTAGTGAGTTGAGAACAATTAAATTGTGGCCAGATATTTCAGCAAGACCTACCAAGCATTGGGGCTCCCTCAAATCGGAAGAGTAAGATGGCAATTTAATTCTTAGACCTCCCTTGGTAGCCAAGTATCCTTCCTGTATGTTTAATACAAGCATTCTTCCCCTTCCTTACCATCTCTCTACCCCCTGAGAAGTAAAATAAGAAAAGTGTTCACATCAAAACCATACCATCTGGGAAAGGAGCTGCTTCTGGTATATTTCTGTTCTCCTGATCTCCCTGGCATTTCAAACAGGGAGATTCCGCTACTATTCAGTGGTACTGCCTGCCTTTCCCAGCCAGTGTCAAAACCAAGAGAAAGCAAGGCCTTCTCACGCCTTTACCTCATAGAAGTTGACAACTGCAGTCTGACTTGGAGTCAAGAGAGTGACTGAACCGGTCCTGTCTTTGCACTTGACCTTTGCATTCATAGTGTAGCCCTCAGCCTTGACATTTAAGGTCAAAGGGTAGGCTTTATTTTTCACATTGCAGATCAAATTAAAGTTCACATCTCCTTCCTGCTTTGGTGTGAAGAAAATATCAATTGGTAACCTGGTTGGGGAAGAAGACAGCAGATTAGCTTACTAGGTCATCTGTTAAGATCTGCTAAAGAATATGAGCCCAATGAGTTACCCAGTGCACTATGAGTAAAAGGCATTATAACTCCAAATGATGATGAATTTGGAAGGTTTTCCAGGCAAGGCAGGACATTGCTTTATGGATTTACAGATATAGTGGATGGTGAAGAAGAGAATATGTATAAGGAAAATGTTGAAAACAAGAGCTTAAAATTCTCACTGTTCCACAATTCATCAGGGAAATGAACCGCAGGAAGTAAGTAGGACAGAGAGGAATTACTAACACCTGAATTTCAGAGTTGGAAGACTGTACTGCAGATGGGGTCCTCTAAGGGAAACTGATTCTCCTGGGACTCCTGCCATGTTGGGAGGGTGAGGTCCTGGGGGCCTTCCTATTTCCTTACCTGGACAGCGGTGGGAGCCAGCCTTCCATGGGAGAGATGACCAGGTTGTCACTGAAAGCTTCCGAATATCGGGAGTTGTCCTGGAAGGCAAAACTGAACCCCTGCTCCTCCTTGTTGATGATGTGCACAGTCTCCCTGGCTTCTCGGCCTGAGGAGGGAACACCAGCCCTCAGGGGAGGCCTCAGGCCTGCTCCGAAGTATCTCAGCAGATACCGCTCTGCTTCTTTTCTTCCCTCTTCCAAGCTCCTCAGCCTTGGACTGCCTCTCTTCCGTTAGCTTACAGGTGACCCCCCTCCCCTCGAGGGGTTCCAGATCTTACTCTAGAACTTGACTCCACCCTGTACCTGTTCCTGCTAGGTGGCTGCCCTGTCTCAGTCACAGCTCTCCTGGGATCCAGGTGACACTGTTTTCCTTCCTTGTTTCTTCAGACCCAATGCCTTCCTGCTTGTTAATGGGGGCCTCACCTTCCTAGGCAGGCGCCGGAGCTCTGCTCATATCTTTGTCTGCATGGAGCTCTCGAAATCAGACCTCAGGGTACCCTAGGAGTCCTGGCAGTGCTCTGGTTAACCCGCCTGCTAGCGCTGGTGTGCTTTTCCTTACTTTCCTGGGCCATCACAGAGCATTTCTTTCTCCACATGAACTTTCGAACCATCGTATCCAGTTCTCTCCCAACCCATGCAAGCCTTTGGGGTTAAGGTTACCAGATTCAGCAAATAATTTTTTTTAGGATAAGTATGTCCTAAATCTTGTATGGGGCATACTTATGCTGACATACGAAAATTTATTTGCTGCTATCTGAAATTCAAATTTAACTATGTGTCTGTATTTTGCCTGGCCACTCTAGCTGGAATTCTAATTGAAACTTGATTAAATTTGCATTTACTTTTGGCAGAACTGACAAATATTCAGATTTTGTTTGGGGACATTTTTAATAAGATTTCATGGTTTTCTTCATATAGCTCCTGTACTTTGCTTGTTATGCTGACCCTTAAATATTATATAGATTTTGTCAATACTGAAGAGAATTTTTTGTTCTGTTTCTAGGAGCTTACTGCTGAAAGGAAGAGAGACTATGGATTTTGCATACCTGTCTTGCATCCAGCCTCTTACTAAATTATCTTGTTGACTTAGTACTTGTTTTGCTTTCTCTAGAGCCTCCTGAAGCTCTCTCTGTCTGAAGTAATCAGCCACAGCAAAATAAGATGGTTTTGTCTCTTTTTTCCCCAGTGTTTATGCCAATGATTTTTCTTGTTCTACTGTGTTTGCTAAAGTCACTAGGAAAGTGTGCAGTAATAATGGTGACAGTGAGCGGCCTTGCCTAATTCCTGACTTGAATTGATGTGGTTTTAGTGGTTTATTATGAGATAAATCTGCCTCTTGATTTTGGCTAACCTTCTTTATTCAAGTGCTTTCCTCTATTCCTGTTTTCCTATTAGGTTTTTGTTCAGAACGCCTGCCGAACGGCTTTCAGCTTCTATTAACATGATCACGTGGTTGTTCTTCTTTAAACTGTTAATGTGATGATTATATCGAAATGCATGGCCCTTGCTTTCTGAGATTAAATTCCGTTTGTCTTGCTGTTATTAGTCTTAGGATACATTACTCACTCACTTTTGAAAACCTTACTAAATACCACGATTTCCTCCTGCTTGCTTACATGTGTCAGTATAAGAAGAGCATGGAAATATCACACATCAAACTGTTAACACTGCTTTTCTCTGATGGAAAGGGAAGGATGAGATACGATGGGTGGGGGGAGATTATGAAATTTTTCCTTATATAACACTACATCGCCTGGCTTATTACTTTTATAAGTAAAAAACTGAATTGCTAAGAAAACCCTCTGGCTTTAGTTGTATTTTACACACACACACACACTTAACACACCCATGGGATAGATTCCTAGGGTTATAAGGGGCCTGGCAATCACGTCCATTATTTCTTTCAGGTCTCTGCTCAGATGTCTTCTTCCCACCACCAGCTGGCGTTCTTTACTCTCTCTAACCTGCTTTATTCTTCTCTAGGACCCTTACCAACATCTGACGTGGTCTGTCATGTATGAGGTCTGTCTGGAAGAGGTCCAGCCACTGTTAATATAACGGAGAATGGTTTGCATGACGTTGGTGTAACCTGGCAGCCAAGGAGAGTGGACTGGAATGTGCATGCGTGAACAATGATGACGTCACTGTACTAGTCTGGGGGTGGTAGAGGCTGTTGAGTGAGCCTGTGTCCTGGGTGACCATTGCATTCAAAATGACTGAGCAACTGAGTAGAGCATCAAATTTTGCATTAACCTTGAACATTCTTCCATGGAAACTATTGGGATGATTCAGAAGGCTGCAGCCATGAGCAACTGGTGATTGGCAGCTTCGTCATGACAACATGCCTGCTTATGCATCACATCTCATGCAGAGCTTTCTGGCAAAATATCAAATCACCCATGTGACTCAGGCTCCCTACAGCCCAGATTTGGCACCCTGAGACTTCTGGCTTTTCCCAAAACTATAATCACCTTTGAAAGGGAAGAGATTTCAGACTGTTGATGAGATTCAGGAAAATACGATGGGGCAGCTGATGGTGACTGGGAAACTGTGTGGGGTCCCAAAGTGCCTACTTTGAAGGGGACTGAGGTGTCACTGTCCTATGTACAATGTTTCTTGTGTCTTCTTCAATAAATATCTCCATTTTTCATAGTACATGGCTGGATATCTTCTGGACAGACCTCCTATTTTGCTTTCTTATTTGTTGGTAGTCTGCTTCCTATTCCTAGACTATAATCACCATGAGGGTGGGAACTTTGGTTCCACCCATTGCATCCCCAGCTTACAGAAGAGTTCCTAGGTCCTACAAGGGGCTCGATAATATTTCTTGAGCCAAACAAATGCATGAGAGGATGGCAGAGAAATCCTGTATACACACCAACAAACAAACAAGCACGGCCCACAATCTGGGGCACACACAAGGAGGATGGGGCTGACATGAGATGCTGCAAATGAAGACAGTCGGTCCAGGCCCTGAGGGAACCTTTCGAGTAGGACCTGTAACAAGGCTCCTAAATTTCCTTTGATTATTAGTGTATGGGTTTAGGAGATACTTGATGGAAATCAGATTGAGTGGTAAATATTTTGTGGCTATGCGAACAGTGAGAAAGGCCCTCAGACATGTTCCTGGAATGTACCAGGAAAAGTCCCCACCCAGGCCTGCTCCTGGAGCTCACTGCTCGGTTGGTCCCACTTCCCTCCCCTACAGGTCATGCCACTCTAAATGTAAACCAAGAGGCAGCCTTACCAATGAGGAGACAACTGAAGTTGAGGTGGGACTTGTCCAGATTGATGAGAGGGTCAGAGGCTTTGCCTACCAGCAGGAAAGGGACTGTGATGTTGTGTTCGGGGATTAAGAAAGTCCAGAATGCTTCTGTGATGTTCAGATGCAAAGGCGTGTACTGGAAGGAAATCTATGAAGAGAGTTTGGAACAGAGCGGTAAGAGGCACTTCTGTTTACTTACTCCGTGTGCCCTTGGAGGCTTGTCAGCACTGGGGTTACTATGGCTCACATTCCCTGGTCATCACCACCTTTCTGCCCTCTCTGAAGGGGACGTGTGTCTGGTTGTACCAGCCACATCAGTGTCTGTTTGCCCTATTTGCCCACAGGTCTTTCTAGGGGGTCTTCACCACCACAGCCTCTGTTGGCTAGGCTGCCACATTCCATAGCAGGTTGTTGGACGGCATGTGCAAATAGAGAGACTCAGAGAGAAGTTTGGAATTTTGACTTTTCCCAAAAAGTATGGCAGAGTTGGCAATCCTGGGCCCTCTTGTCCATGTGCTGGTCATCTCTGGAGGAGCACTGTGGCCAGCTGGCTTGGGTGTCCAGCATCCCCTGTCATGATCCCCTTGGCCTGCTTGATTCATTTGTATGACTTTCCTGAAGGCATCTGAATTTGTAAGTTCTGTTTCACAGATTTATTTCTGCCTCCAGGATTCTCTGTGGGACTTACAAGACATGGGGCCCACAGATCTATTCTGGCCAGAGTTCATGTTTCTTTGAGCCAGACCCCCTAACCTGGATGACTGTGGAAACAGGAGGATTAAGGCATGGGACGTGACTCCAGTGTTCTGAGTTTGCCCATTGGCCTGACCAAGTGAAAACAGATCTGTGTCCTTTTACAGCTGCCAGTCTCTTGGACAAAAATAACACTGTCTTATAGTGTCCAGGCACTGTTGGGTATCCAGCTCCCCTTTCCTGCTTTAACAATCTCATTTTTTTTTAACTCTAAACACTAGAAATCTGCTTCTCCATGGCCAACCAGGAGAGCTTAGGCCTGTCTTGTCGATGAGGACTGCCTATATAGTTGCCACTCAAGAAATATGCGCTGATGGATGTGCCCTTAGGCAGTTGTCCCTAACTCTATCTCTGTGGCACTCCTGCTGTGCAGAGAGGGATGGGATGATTAAAGCCCCAGTCGAGTGGCCCTCATTCTTACACATACTCACTTCAGCTTTCTTTTCAGGGTAGATGGAGCCCTTCTCTGTAAGGCACGTGAAGGCCGGAGGGTTCTGGAGACTGTCAGTTTCTTCAGAGATCCAACTGAAGGAGTAGGTGCTAGTGGTTGGGTTGAGGATTGTAAAAGTCCTGGCCGAGGGGGAAGAATTGATAGCAGGAAGTGAGAGAGGGGGCTGAAGATTAATAGAAACTTTCTTAGTACCTGCCCTGCCACGGTCGCCCCATGTGGGAATCAGAACTGTTCCAGATACTTCGTCAGTGTAGAAATGAAAACTACATCTCGCTTGGGGGTCCAACGTAGAGCTGTAGCTCTGGACTTTGGAGTAATATGATGCCAAGGGCCCTGTGTCCCCATCATCCTCAGTGGCCAGGGTAGTGGTCAGGGATTATATTATTATCCCTTTTAAATTTCCCACAGTGTCAAAACTAAGGAGACAGAATTCACTTTCTTACTGTAGTAGCTCTCTCAAGTCCAACCTCAGGATATCAAGCTGACTTCTAGGAACCCATCAAGCTCGATTCTCTGAATTTTTCCTCTGAGTTCTTTAGAAGGACTGACTGATATAAACTCAACTAATGCAAACTTAAGCAACTCACCGGAGATTCTTCACTCCTATGCCCACACTGGTGAACTCGATCACCCGGGTGTTTGGGTCCAGAACCCCACCACCAGGCCCCCGGAGATCTGGGTTTCGCCGGTGACCGCTGATGTAATCTGACTCTTTCAGGTCAAAATGACAGACAGGCAAGACGCTCCGCCCTTTTGTTGACACAACTGGGCCTTGTTCTCCAGGTGGCAGGTTGGGAATCCTGGGAGGATAAGGTTGTATGTATGTATTTATTTAAGTTTTAATCAATTGTTGCTGTTTTAGTTGGTCAGAAATGAATATCACACCTACTAAAGTGTGAGCTCCATGGGAACAGAGGCTGGGTCCTTCTTTGTCAACAACATAACCTCAATGCCTTGAACAGTACATCATTAATTAATGGTTGAGTGGATGAATGCATGAATGGGCTGAGTATGAGGAGCCTGAATTCTGGTCCTTCCTCTGTATCCAACTTTGGCCTCATATTATTTCCTCCATCAGTGGTGAGAAAATCTCCCTGCTGTAAAATGGGCATAGAGGCTTACCCTTTGGGCTCTCTCAAAGGCAGCTAGTGAGAGGTAGTGATTGCAGTGTTTCTAGGAAGCTCCTATGGCTCACAGAGGTCTCTGCCACACTCAGCCATGGTTCATGGAATTCCTCTACAAGGTGGGCATTCTCCATGGAGCTTTCCTGGGAGTGGGTGCCACATCAGGGACTTTCATGGCCAGGGGTTATTGGATTGGCTTTTCTCTAACTGGGTCTGGTCCCCATCTCTTCTTGCTTACTATGCACTAGGTCTACCACCTCCACCACCACCTAATGTTTGCTGTGTTTAATGTGTGCCAGGCAATATTCTAAGCTTCACTAAAGTACCTCATTCAGTTTTAACGACAACTCTGCAAGGTGTGTATTGTTATTTGCATTTTACAATGAATGAAACCTGGTATCAGTAAAGGTACAAGAAAGCCTTCCCAAGTTCATGCTTGCCCCAGGACTGGAACCCACCTGGCTGCCAACTATTTTGTTGCCCAGTGGACTTTAGAATGTGGCCAGGAAGGGAGAGGGGGTCAGAGGAAAGGTCTAGAGAGGGTTAATGAGCAACACGAAAGACCAAAGTCTCCTTGTTCTCCAAAGGCGAGAACTTGTTCCCCTTTGAATCTTTCCAAAGCAAAATGTGGCAGTTTGGGGCTGTGGAGGGTTCTCAGGTTGGCAAAAGCGTGGTAGTGGTGGGAGAGAAGAGGGAGAGGAGCTGCAGGGCTTGTTCTGGGGAGCATATCTCCTTACTGGCAGAAAAGACTGCTCTCGAAGTCTCCAACCTCCAGTGGGGAGAATTTCACGCTGATCATCTGAGTCTTCCCCACAGGCACAATGCCTGAGGTGGGCACCACAGAGAAGGACAGTGGGGGAGCTCCGTTCCCGTGGTCCATGGCGCTGTCCAGAGTGCTGCCTGTGGGCAGTGTGACCTGGCTAAGCTGATCTTTTTGAGAGGAACCTGGGGGCAGATGGAGAGCCAGTGATATTCTGCATTTGCAATGGGAGGACAAGGTGAAAGCAGCCCACTCCCAGGCCCTTAGGGACCCTCTGTGGGGTCCATGAGTTCACTTCCTCCAGCAGATATACTTAACTTTGGTCACTAGGGGTAAGGAATTGACCCATAGTTCTCACAGGTGATTCGCGAAAAATACTACCATGAATTCCATCAAGTTTTCAAATTTGTTTTCTTTTGGCTCAAGGGAATGGGTCAAGTAGATGTCTGTAGGTCTTTTATCTCAAAAACATTGGGCTGTGAACTCATTTTTGGAGAATCACTGTTTCAAAGCAGGAGTTCACAATCTAGGGGCCCTTGGATAAGGGCCCACTTGTAAGGTCTAGGAATCTGCAAAATTGAAGCAGTAGTAATGGATACTTGCCTACTGAGTGCTGGGCCCCTTTATTAAGTGCTCCCCATGAATCAGCTGCAAATTGGGCATGGCATGTAATTTCCTGGGGAGACAGCTCATCGTGTTTGTCATTTTCTCCAAGGGTCTGTAATGTCCTAGAAGGTTAAGATCTAAAAGAAAAGATTCCTAGGGATCTGAGAGGGGGTGCTGGCCTCTTTGGGGGCCAGGGTCCAGACTCCAGGAGGGCAGAGGTCAGCTGTCGAGTTTCTCAGGCCCATTTTGGCTCTGCAGACGTCAGGAGGCCTCTGCTTTGCTTCCCCATAGCTACTTGGGTAGCTGTGGGAGCAGAGCTCACTTCTCCACGAATGAGGCTCTTACCCTAACTGGGGACTCGGTTCGAACCCTGGGTGTTTGTTTACCTGTCACTGCCCTTACCTTGGTTGTCTGGCATTGCAAAGCTGACAGACTTGACCGTCTCTTCGGAGGTCCAGCTGAATTCCAGCTGCACACTTCCTGTATTAGTCAGTTCCAACCTGCACACAGATCAGGGAACGGATTTGAGGAACGTGCTGTAAGTGACTGCTGGCCTGTCTGCGCACCCATCAGCTATATTGCCTCTATTTAAGTCAAGTCACTTGGTTTTTTAAATATATCTTCCAAAGACAAGTTTAAGCAATTTATCTGAAATCGGGCATTTGATGTACCAATTATATTTCCTTGCAAGACACAAAATATATACATAACTCTTAAAAGCAGTAACATTATCGAAATGTTTAGTGTTGAAAATGCTCCGGTGTACCACTGGCCCCCATGCAGTGAACTCTCAGCAGGCATCACGGCAGTCCTGAAAAATCCCCGTGAGAGAGGAAACAAAAATCTACTTCACATGACAGTACCTTCCTGGGGTGTAAATTTCATCGCCCCTTCCCTTCCTGAATCACTTCGCACCCCCGGAAACAACGTCCCTGTCCTCGAAACCATCTGACCTCTTCCTGAGACACTTTCACTGGCTGAGACACAGACTCGTCTCAAATTCAGAATTGGTGGAGCCTTTTCTTGCTTCAAGGTTCCCTGCTCTATGACAAGAAGTGGCAGATAGAAGCTTTTTCTAGAGTCACTGTTAAACTTGATCACAGACAGGGTGAGGGTGAGGAGAAGGGTGAGGTCTCGATGCAAGGAGATGATTGTGTAAGAGAAAGAAACACATGCACTCTCCTGCTGTTAGGGGGATAGGGGAAGGTGAGAGTTTGTAGGGAGGACGTTTAGGGTGGGTGTAGGGATTAGATCTCTAATTCGCCACCCGGGCAGATCATGCAGATAGGCCTGAAGCCAAGTGTTTTGACTTCAGGGGCTTATATTTACTGTGTGAACGTATGAGTAGTGGTCTTTATCCAAAAGGAAATTTTTAAAAAGTGGAGAAATCTCAGTGGCATAGAATAGTCTTCAGAAAGAGAAGCCTTGGTTTAGGTAAAGGGCCAGATGGTGAGATTTGTTGGACCTGCGTGCGGTCGGTCTCCGCAGGAGCTACTCACTCCGCTGTTGTGGCGTGAACACGGCAACCAACGGCACAGAAACGGATGGGTGTGGCTGTGTGCCAACAAGCCCTGTTCACCAAAATAGGTGGCTGGCTGGGTGTGGCACAGGGGCCATGGTTTGCTGACCCCTGCTTTGGTGTAATGGGCATCAGAAGGTCCCACTTCTTTCCTTGTGTCTTTTGGTTCTATAACAACTTGAGAGGGCACTTTCAGTGCAACAAATGCAAAATGAGCTGAACGAGTTGACCAGTACTTTTTACAAGGTAGAAATGTCAGTGGTTTACATTTTTGTTTTTGAAATTCTCCAAGATTAGTCACAGGCCTTCTCTCTTCGGATATGTTGCTCTTTCTGTCTAGAATGCTCATTTTTTCTCACTTCTTTTGTCACTTTTCTCACTGGGCTACCTCCTATTTGCTCTCTAAAACTCAGCTGGGGAGCCTCCCCTGACACTCCGTCTCACCCATACCCTGGTCTGCTTCAGGTACTCTTCCTCCCTCCACAGGAGGTCACATCGCACCATCAGTTCACCTGTCTGCATCTATTCCGCTAGCCCCAACTCAAGACCGTGAACTCTTTGAGAGCAGGACCCATGGCACCCTTGTATCCCTGAATCTGAGTGTGCGTGGAGAGTTAAAGTAACACTTTCTCCTTCCGAGGACAATTTTAACTTTGAATTAACTTTCTAGCTCAGTTTCCCTAAAAATAGAGGAAGAACGTTGGCTGTGTTATAGGCAACACTGTTTAGAGTAAAAATGACCCCTGTTTGGTAAGTTGCATCTAGTGTAGAATTATGATTATCTAGGGAAGCTACAGTTTTGGGGTTCTCTTAGTGACTCTTACAACAGGGCATGTCCCATGCAGGGACCCTGGGAACTGTACCGATGGAGCAGTCATGAGAAATGTCTGCTTCTGTTGGTCATGGGGCTCCTTGACTAGGATGGACCCTATCCCCATTGGTGTGGATATTGTCACCTGGCTGGCCATCAGGGATCGTTCCTGAGTGCTGGTGTGGATTGCTGCAGGGACTATTCCCACGGAAGCTGATCACCTGATGCCAGTTTCCTGGCCTACATCTTGATTTCAAGGGTAAACTCCAATTGCCTTGTGAGTCTGAATGTTTCACTGGATGCACGTAGACACTCTGGTGCATGCTACAGGTGATGCCTGGTATGTGCTGCCGTACACACTGGATAAATGTTGGGTAAAGGAGTGAGTGAATGATGGAATGAAAGAACTTCTCTGATGAGCGTTGGGAGGCTTTTGATGACTCACTCATATACTCGCGTCTGGTAAACTAGCGTTTCCTTAAAGCGCACATCGCTCGTTTGGCACTTGTACGAAGCATAATTCACATTGGCACTGATCTGAAGCTGCAGTTCTCGGTAGTTTTCTTCCAGTACTGAGTGCGCAGGCTCAGGGTCCGTCTCCACCACCTGTAACAAAGGCAGCACGTCCTCAGTGATGCGGAGCCAGCTGCTGCACGGGGACTTTGGGGGAGTAACAGTACACTATTCCACGGTTGTGAATTAGCACCAACTCATAAACCCAAGTTCCAGAACAAAGGATTAAGGCAAATCTAAAATGACTCATAAACAGGAAAGAAAACAAAAAATTACTGAGAGCATTAGGACTACGCAAACATGGGTTTGGGGTCAGATGGACTCTACACAAGGTAGGAGAAAGAAAGTTATAAAGAGAGGAACAGATATTAATAAAATAGAAAATAAATCTAAACCAGAAAGGACCAACAAAGCCAAAAGTTACTTGAAAGATTTTTAAAAACCTTTGCTGAGATTGATCAAGGAAATAAAAACAGGTAAGCAGTATCAGAAATGAAAAGGGGGGATATTATTATTGATCGTACAGATTTAAACATATAATAAGAAAATATTATGAATAATTTTATGAAAATACATATGAAAACAGTTGAAGAGAAAATTCCTAGAAAAATAATTTAATAAAATTGACTCAGTAAAAAACCCTGGAGTCCTAACACTATTAACGAAAACAAATGATAGTGAAAACAATCTTAAAATCTTAAAGAACTAAATAAATGGAGCAATATACCTCATTAATGGAAAGGACAGATTAGTAGTATAAAATAGTCAATTCTTCCTGAACTGACTTACACATGCAATCCTATTCCAGTCGGCTTTCCACCAGGACCTTCACGTAAGCTGACCTGTGACCTGTGAGCGACATGGGGGTTAGGGGCGCCAAGCCCCCTGCAGTCAACAGTCCCTGTGTAACTCTGACTCCCCCCAAATTGAACAATTAGTAGGCTACTGCTGACCGGAAGCCTTACTGATATTAACAGTAATTTAACACACATTTTGTATGCCATATATATTATGTACTGGATTCTTACAATAAAGTAAGCTAGAAAAAAGAAAATTGTAAGGAAGAGAAGATCCATTAACAGTATTTATTGAAAAAAATCCACTCTAAGTGGATCTGCACAGTTCAAACCCATGTTGTCCAAGGCTCACCTGTGCTTGGTAAACGGATTCCAAAATTATACAGAAAAATAAAGGGCCAAGGAAAACTAAAGCATTTCAGAATGAAATAGTAAGGGGGAGGGACTCCCCTTCCAGATATCACGGCCGATTATGAAGCTACAGACATTAAAGCAATGTAAAGCCGGCAGAGGCATAGGAAAATTGGCAGTAAAGTAGACTAAAGAGATAAGAAATACCCTAGGGACATATAAAATTTAGATGACAAGGGAGCAATGGCAGATCATAGCAGACAGGCCCAACAAAAAAGGGATTTGGCAAGACTGGTTATCTAGATGGAAAAATATCGAATTGGATTCTTGCCTTGTACCATAAAATCCAGGTGGGTCATGGGCGTAAATATCAAAAGCAAACCTCTTAAATATAAAAAACCAGTGAATCTTTTTCTTCCCTGTTAGGGAAGGGTTTTAAAAAGAACACACACACAAATAATTACAAAAGGAGAGATGAAGGTCTTTGTTCATGAAAAGCTACTTTAAGGAAAGTGAAAAGATAAGGTAAAATTCGGTGAAGACATTTGCAGACAAATAATAGGAACTGTAGAGCTTATAAAAAAATAACTCATACAAAGGATGAGCATTGGCATCATAATTTAAAAAGTGGGCAAAGAGCATTTACGAAATATTCAACTTTATTTAGTGATCAGGGAAGTGCAAAGCAGGCCCCAAATGAAACTATTTCCTACTCACTTCAATGATAAAAATCACGAAGTCTGACAACGCTGAGTGTCAGAGAGAATGTAGATCAATAAGATCTCTCTGCTAGCTGGAGTATAAACTGGTAAAGCACTTGGAAAAGTTGAATATTCACACACCCTAGGATTCCAATTCCACCTCTACAAATAAACATCATCGCCAATGAATACATGTGACCTGAACAATAATGCTCCCAGAAACACTGTCCGAAGTAGTAAAACCCCAACTAACTTTCAGAAGAAGAAGGACGGTAACGAAGGGACTAAGGATACAAACTGGTTCTCACGGAACTGTCACGGGGATGCAGTGCGCAGCACAGGGAATGCTGGCATAGCATTGAACGGCTGTCAATACTCTTCCAATAAATGTGAGGTGCCAGATGGGTGTGAGATTTATCGGGACGGTCACTTGGTAAGTGACATAATGTCTAATCACTGGGGTGTACACCTGAAACTAATATAATAATGCATGTCAACTATAATTGGAGAAAAAGAAAAATATACTTTCTTGCAAATACTAAGTACTCAGTAGATGTTGTAAGTTCCTAAAAAAATAATGATGGAATTTTATAGAGCAGGGAAATGGATGCACTACAGCCATGTGCAGCAGTGTGGATAAGCACATGCAACAACCTTTAAAAAATAAAGCTGAACCTGCAACTACATGTTCTGCCTTTCAGAATGCAGGGGTCAAAAAAAGAAAAGACAAAAGTCAAGGGCATGAGCAAACAAGATTCAGGATAGTGATCTCCTCGAGGAGGGAGGCAGGGCGATGGAACAGCTGAGAACCACATAGGAAATCCACGTTCTACTTTCTGTGCTGTGGGTGGGCTCATCTTTGTTCATCTCATCATAAGGAAACCAACAAAGCAATAACTAAAAGAGGGGCAAGTATGAACCAAAGATGAAATTCTGTCTGTAACTAATGTGTAATAATTCTGGACACTTGAGGGAAAAAGGGAAAAACTCACAGACTAGCCGTGACGTTTCTGAAGGAGGAAAAGGTGAGAGGACTTGCTCAACGAGACGTCAAGATGACCTAAAACTCTGCCAGTTGAGACGTGTGGTCCCCGTGGTACATGTAGTGTGCAGGGCAGGCGGCACGCCTGGGAGTTTAGTCTGTCACCATAAAAATCAAAGTCACGTGGAATGGGAAGTTTTTCCTTTTTTCCACGGAAGGAGGAAACCTGAGACATCACACGTGACAGCACTAGGCACCCAGGCCTGGCCGGCCTGGCTAGACGTGTGATTGGAGTCCCTACTCACTTTTCGTTTTGTGGTGAAAGCCCCGGGGGTGCTTCTGGGTGTGTCCACCCACTTGACTGTGCGCATGCGGTCATCCCAGTCAGGAACCTGGTCTGTAGGCTGCTGAAACATGATCTTGGACAGCTTGCACTTCACGTCCATCTTCCTCAGGTTGATGGGCACATCTGACTTCATGGTTACCATTATGTCTTTGGAACACCCAGGGTGGAGGTGGCCTATCTGGGGAAGAGCCTGGTGTTAGTATTTTTGGGAATTCAAAAATATTAACCTAACTGTGCCATTTTAGAGGAGAGGTAGATTTTGGTGCAAAAAAAAAAAAAAGCATCATTTAAGCCTGATATATAGATTGTCTTAAAACTGTACAAAAGCCTCCCTGGCTGGTGTGGCTCAGTGGATTGAGTGCTGGCCTGCAAAACAAAATGTCACCGGTTCAGTTCCCTGTCAGGGCACATGCCTGGATTGCGGGCCTGGTCTCTGGTTGGGGATAGCCAAACACAACCACATATTGGTGTTTCTCTCCCTCTCTTTCTCCCTCCCCTACCCTCTCTCTAAAATATAAATAAATAAAATCTTAAAAAATGTACAAAAGCGCCAAGAGGAAATGAAGAATACAATTTCTGAACTGAAGAACGCTGTAGAAGGAATAAAAAGCAGGCT
>VMDR010009253.1:0-27563 GCA_007922815.1 Macrotus californicus
ATACTTAACAAAATCTAAAGCAAATCAACACCTGAACCTTCTCAAAAAGAATACAAAGAACTTAGGAGACTCCCATGCCTCTCACCAGCCTCATCTCTTCTGCTGCTGCCTATAAGTTACTAGTGTCGTCCAGTATTTGTTCCTGTGTTTTCTCAACCCCACAAATTGTACACCTTTATCATCTTTGATTAGTAATTTTTTTCAGACAATGTTTGGAATTACCCATATATTTACTGATTTCTCTGCTCGTCATTTCATTTTCAGTTCTTCCTTCTGAGATCTTTTGTTTTCTTCCCAAAGTATGTTTTCTAGAAGTTGTTTTAGTGAAGCTCTGTTTGTAATAAAATCTCTGTTTTTTCTAAAAATATCCTTATTTCAACTTCCGGTCAAGATGGGAGCATAGGCAGACATAGCTTGCCTCTTTGCACAACCACGTCAAAATTACAACTAAAATATAGAACAACCATCACTCAGAACTGTCAGAAATCAAGTTGAATGGAAGTCTGACAACTTCAGAATTAAAGAAACCACATTCATCCAGACTGGTAAAAGAGGCACAGATGCAGAACAGGCTGGTCCCATACCCAAGTACAGTGGATAAAAATTCAGGAGGAATATCTCAGGAGCAAGGAGCCCAGCTGCACGGTGGGCCCCCTGGCACAGGGTTCCAGTGACAGGAAGATAAGCTCCCACAACTCTGGCTGCGAAAACCAGCAGGGTGGAGTCAGTGTAAGAAAATGCCCCAAACAGTTCCTCTGCCTACTCAGACTCACTCCCTCTGAGGTTGAGCACCGGGGTAGCAGCTTGAAAGGCACCAGAGGTGTACAGGGAGACACTGAAGTGTCTGGCAAAGTGAGCAGAGGCCATTGCCCCTTTTCTAAATCCTTCCCGCACAGAGCCACAGAGCAAGCAAGCTGGTGCCAAATCTGAGACTCCATCAACCTGGCTAACACTGTTTGACCCACCCTGGAGATCCCCAGAGACTCCATCCCACCTAAGTTAAGGGCCCACCCAAGCTGCTTTTCCATATGAATGGCTTGTCTTGGCTCATGCTGCACAACTTCCTAAATCCCCTCAAATGAGCAATAGCTGGCATCAGTGAGCCCCAGGCCCAGCACTAGCAGCAGCCAGCCTAGATTCACAGCTTGGCTTTACCTGGGAACCTCCAAGTGAAGCATAAGTAGGAGCCATCTCAGATTGCTTTATAGCTCAGGCAGGGTGGCCTCAGGCAAAACACAGGTGGGGGCTGACCTTGGCCTGCACCACCCAGGAAACCCCAGGGCCATTCCACCTAGTGGACCACTTTGGAGCACCACCATGCTATTCCTGCACAGCTGATCCTCCACAGAGGGTGGTAGTTGGTGGTCAGTGGTCACAGCCAGTTCTTACAGCTGACTAGCCTGGGTAAATTCCTCCCATTGACCTGCCAACAGCAACCAAGGCTCAACCACAAGAGGAGTGTGTACTCAGCCCACACAAAGGGCACACCTTGAGTACCCAGCTTGGGTGATAGGGGAGGCTGGACCCTATAGGACACTTACTACATTAGGCACACTACCAAGACACAGAGTCAAAGAAGCTCTACCTAATATACAGAAACAAACACAAGGAGATTGTCAAAATGAGGAGACGAAGAAACATGGCCCAAATGAAAGAACAGATCAAAACTCCAGAAAAAGAGCTAAACAAAATGGAGATAAGCAATCTATCAGATGCAGAGTTCAAAATATTGGTTATAATGATGACCAAGTGAGGACCTCAACAGCACAAAAAAGATCCAGTCAATAATGAAAGAAACACTAATTGAGGTAAAGAACAATCAGCGGGGAAACAACAGTAGAGTGGATGAAGCCAAGAATTAAATAAATGATTTGGAACATAAGGAAGCAAAAATCAACCAATCAGAACAACAAGAAGAAAAAAGAATCCAAAAAATTGAGGGTAATATAGGCAGCCTCTGGGGCAACTTCAAGTATTCCAACATTCACTTCATAGGGGTGCCAGAAGGAGAAGAGAAAGGGCAAGAAATTGGAAATCTATTTGAAAAAGTAATGAAAGAAAACTTCCCTAATTTGGTGAAGGAAATAGACATTCAAGTCCAGGAAGTACAGAGAATCCCAAACAAGATGGATGCAAAAAGGCTGACTTCAAGACACATCAAAATTAAAATGCCAAAGGTTAAGGATAAAGAGAGAATCTTAAAAGCAGCAAAAGAGAAGCAGTTAGTTGCCTCCAGGGGAGTTCCCATAAGAGTATCAGCTGATTTCTCAAAAGAAATTTTGTAGACTAGAAGGGATTGGCAAGAAATATTCAAAGTCATGAAAAGCAGAGACCTATAGCCAAGATTGCTCTACCCAGCAAAGATATCATTTAGAATCAAAGGGCAGATAAAGAGCTTCCCAGACAAGAAAAAACTAAAGGAGTTCATCATCACCATACCATTATTATATGAAATGTTAAAAGGACTTATTTAAGAAAAAGATCAAAACTATGAACAATAAAATGGCAAAAATACATATCTATCAACAATTGAATCTAAAAACAAACTAAGCAGACAAGAACAGAGACAGAATCATGGATACCGAGAGTATTTTGATGGTTGCCAGATGAGAGGTGTATGTGGGGGAATGGGTGAAGAGGCGAGGGGATTAAGAAATACAAATAGGTAGTTACAGAATAGCCATGGGGATGTAAACTATAGGAAATAGAGTAGTCAAAGAACTTACACGTATGAGCCATGGACATGAACAATGAGGGGAGAACTGCCTGGGGAAGTAGGGGCAGCTGGGTGAAGGGGGACAAAGGGAGAAAAATCAGGACAACTGTAATAGCATAATCAATTGAAAAAATTAAAAATAAATATCCCTTTCACCTGTTTCTCCCCTTGTTTAAAATATTTTATTTATTTACTTTTAGAGGGGGAAGGAAGGGAGAGAGGGAGAGAAGCATCAGTGTGTGGTTGCCTCTCATGCACGACCTGGCCCACAACCTAGGCATGTGCCCTGACTGGGAATCAAACTGGCGACCCTTTGGTTCACAGGTTGGTATTCAATCCACTGAGCCACACCAGCCAAGCCTATTCTCATTTTTAAAAAATAGTTTTTCTGGGTACACAATTCTGGGCTAGCAGTTACTTTCTTTTAGTACTTTCAAGATATTTTTCTGTCTTATAGATTCGCTGTTGCTATCACCAACACCATCTAATTGTTGTTTCTTTGTAAACAATTTTTCCTTTCTCTCTAGCTGCTTTTAAAGTCTTTGTCTTGCCCTGGTTGGGTATCTGAATTGGTTAGAGTGTCATCCTGATTCACCAAGGTGGCGGGTTCCATCACTGGTCAGGACATATACAAGAATCAACCAATGAATGCATAAGTAGAATAACAAATTGATGTTTCTCTTTCTCTCCCCCACTCTCATCTCTCTAAGATCAACAGTTAAAAAAAAAATCTTTGACTTTAGTGCTCTGTGGTTCTTCTGCAATATGTCAAGGTGTGGGTTTCTCTCTTGTTAAACCTGTTTGATATATGTTGTTTTTTCTATCTATAGGATCACGTCTTTCATCAGTTCTGGAAATTCTTAGCCATTATTAGCTTTTCAAATATTGCTTCTCCTTTATTCTTTCTTCTCTTCTCCTGGGATTCTGACTGGGTATTTTTCAGACTTCCTCATTTCATACTCCTTTCTCTTTAACTGCTCGTTCAAATTTTTCATTTCCTGGACTCTCTGCATTCTGGGTAACTTTCTCAAATCTGTCTTTCAGTTTACTAATTCATTGTTCAGCTACATTTAATCTGTTATTTAGCCTGTCCATTGAATTTTTAATCTCAACAAATTGTTAAAGTCTACTTGCTTCCTTTTCAGATATATCTGGTCATTTGCAACAGTCTCTTTGCCTTGCCTATTTTTAATAACAGCTTTACTGAGATATAATTCACAAGTGATAATATTTACCCTTTGAAAGTATACAATTCATTGGATTTTAGTATAGTCATAGAACTTGTGAAACCAGTACCCCTTCTAATTCTAAAACATTTCTATCACCCCCTAAAACAACCTTGTACCCATTAGCAGTCTCTATCAGTTTCCCTCTGCATCTATCCTCAAAAACCCACTAATCAATTTTCTGTCTTTACGGATTTGTCTGAACATTTCATATAAATGGATCATACAACATACAGCCTTTTGTAAACGACTCCTTTCATTTAGCATAAGGTTCATCTAAGAGTCACCCATGTTGTAGTAAGTATCGGTACTTTGTTCTTTCTTATGGCTGAGTAATAGTAGTGTATAGCTACATCACATTTTGTTTATTTATTTACCAGTTGTAGAGCATTTTGATTGTTCTTACTTTTTAGATATTATGAATAATGCTACTGTGAGCGTTCGTGTACAAGTCTTTGTGTGACCATATATTTTCATTTTCCGTGGTTACAACCCTAGAACTAGAATTGCTGGGTCACGTGGTAACTCTATGTTTAACACTTTGAGAAACTGCCGGATTGTTTTCCACAGAGTACGTACCATTTTACAACCTCACTGACAAGGTATAATAATTCCAACTTCTCTACATCCTATCTAACACTTGTTATCATTTGTCTTTTTGACCCCTTGTTTGTGATCCCATGTTTTATTTCTTTAAACATTTCCTATCTTATATCCTATTTTTATCTTTTATCTTCATTTCCTGTAACTTCTGTCTGATAATTGCAATAACTAAACACGTTAGGAATCTAAATGTGCCATTGTTTTGGTCTATTCATGGTGGCTTATTTTCTTCTGTGTTTGATACGTTTCAGTAAAAGTGTAAGGTAGTATTTTTGTTTTGTTCATTGCTAGAACAAAACAAAAATTATCTAGAACAGTAACTGATATATAATAGGTGCTCAATAAATATCTGTGCAATAAATAAATGAGTCCTGAGCACCTAAGCAGTAGAGTAAACCCCAAAGATGTGCCTTTGCTTCTACTGGGTGCCAAGATGCCTACCATCCTGGGTTTATTAGCCTCTATCAGTCAGGGTCTCACTGAGAAAGTGGAAGCCAAACACTCTTATGTATTCTAAGTATATTCACTCATGTGGTTGTAAGGCAAACCATCAGCTGCCCCTGGGTGCAGCTCTCCTGTGCCCCAGAAGGTTGCTTCTTGCCTTTCCAGAGACTGAGCGCAGGCGATCAGGAGAAAGTTAAACAGGGAATGTTTAATGTAAGGAATTCTTAAGCTACGATAAAAGAACTATAAGAACTATAAAAGAACTATAAGATAAGAACTATAAGATATAAGTGTCTCAGGGATGCCCTGAGTGAAAAACTGGACCGTCTTACTTCACGCGGGTTCATCTTGGCCCCTCCGTTACCCGCCGTGTTCCCCAGGGAAGGACTGGCACGGCCGAAAGAACAGGAAGTCCACTCTGGCTTCTGCCTGGTAGCCTTGGGCAGGTTAGTTTACATCTCCAAGTTTCAGTTTAATCATCTGCCAAGGAGCAATGACAACAGCCACCTAGCTCGGGAGGGACGGTTAGATTGCAAGAAGTATTGGTGCCGTGGTACAGCTCAACAAACGCTTATTGACTGGCTGGGTAGCTGAGACCTGGCTCTGGGTTGCTGCGTGGCTAGGAAAAGGGGTCCAGCTTTGTCTGCTGGGTCCACTTATAATTATGACTTGCCCATTGTTCAATGGAGGATCCTGTAGCCAAACAAATAAATAGTTAATTTAAAGTCAACCAAGTAGGGCTTTTTGCTTTGTGTGGAAACTTAATTCCCAGGCAATCCATATATTATGTATAGACTGCCTTGACCTAAGCCCAGTACAGGAAGCTCACGGAAGCACAGGGGAAGATCGGAGGTGAGGTGGGGGTGAGTGACCCAGTGTAGAGCTTCCCTCTCACATTGCAGGGATAAGAAAACTCCGGGGCCACAGGAGTCTCGGGGTGATATTGATGTGCTTATTTCTGCGGTAGTCCACAATCTTTCTTGACTCCTACTGCAATGCAGACATCAGAAGTTTTCAAGATTTAAGGTCACTTGAGCCCTGGCCGGGTGGTTCGGTTGGCTGGAGCATTGTCGCATATACCGAACAGGTTGCAGCTTTGACTCCTGGTTGAGGCATATGCAGGAGGCAACCGACCAACATTCGTCTCTCACATGGGTGTTTCTCCTCTCTCCCCTTCCTCTCTCTAAAATCAATAAACATACCCTCCTCCAGGGAAGATTAAAAAAAAAAGACCACTTGAAATGGTTCAGCGACTCTAGAAGACAATCTGCAGTTTCTTACAGAGTTATGTGTGTCCTTACCATGACCTAGCGATCCTGTATACTACCTAAGACAATGATTTTCAACCGGTGTGCCCCAAGACCTTTCAAAACATGCTATGCCTAACCCGGCTGGTGTGGCTCAGTGGATTGAGCGCCAGCCTGCAAACCAAAAGGCTGCCAGTTTGATTCCCAGGCAAGGCACGTGTCAGGGCCGCAAACCAGGGCCCCAGCTGACGTGGGAGAGGTAACCAATCGATATGTCTCTCACATGTCGATGTTTCTCTCCCTCTCTTTCTCCCTCCTTCTCCCTCTCTCTTTAAAAATAAATAAAATATTGTTTTAAATAAATAATAAAACATGCTATACCTATTTCATCAGGGGCACTGACCTCTTTTCCTTTAGACTGTCAAATAAAAAATGACAACAGCCAACACAACAATAGCTGCCTGGTGTGAATGAATCAACATTATACCTACTTTTTGTCAGATTGCCAAAAAACATATTTTTCAGCGTGCCGCAGGACGTCAGTATCAGTTTACGTGTGCCACGGGATGACAAAGGTTGAGCACCGCTGACCTAAGAGGCACTGACTTACTGGAGAGAAGTGAAGCACATGCGCACACAACAGACGTGTGCGTGAACCTTGTCAGCAGCTCTCTCACAGCCACCAGACTGGACACAACTGGAAGGCCCCTCCCCTGGGGCAGCGTTGACCAACGGGTGCGTCCAGACCACAGAATTCTACGCAGTGATAAAAAGAACTGAACTCTTGGTACAACCAACTCAACAAATACATTCCAAAAGCATAATCTTAAGTGAAGATACTCGGACAGAAGCAGCTAGATGACCCCATCCATGCGAAATGCAGAGAAGACAAAACGATGGCGACAGAAAAGGTCAGTGGTCATCAGGGGCTGGGGTGGCAGAAGCAACTGCAAGGGGCGCGGGGAATTTTCCAAGGAGATGGAATTCTGCATCAGACTCTAGTGGTGGTTGTATGAGAATGTACCTTTGTCAGAACTCACTGAATTATACTGTAAATTCAATAATGTTTACTATGCACAAATTGTATTTTAATAAAGCTGATTTTTACAAAAATGATGTGGCTTGAAGCGCTCATGTTTCTCAGTAAAACCCAAGACTAGCGAAGTTTCCTTAAGTTTAACCTCGGACTCATTTTTCAGGCAGGTCAGTGGGTCTCAAAAGAATTCTGAAGGACTGAACGCTGAGCCTCTGGGGGGAAGTTTGCCTAGGGCTCTAACACCTGACCTTACATGCCGTTCTCTGCTTGGGGACCTACAGGTTCCAAGCCCAAGAAGGAATTCAGGGTCACTCCTGTGGTGTGGAACAGGATACTGAACCACCTAGTGGGGGCAGAGGGAACCCAGGTGACCCCCACCCCTCAGATGACCCCACACTGGTGCTGAACTTCACGTCTTGGTGCCTCCTCTGGATTAAGCATTGCCTTCCCAGAGCTTCCCACTGGGAAACACATTTCTTGCCACCAGGACAATAATCAGGAGTTGTCAAGCTCCTACCGCCTTCTTGGAGCCTCCCAACAACCTCGGAAAGGGGCTGTTGTGATCATTCCCATTTTATAGGTAAAGAAACCAAGACTCAAGCCCTAGCTGGTGTGGCTCAGTGGACTGAGTGCTGGCCTGCGAACCAAAGGGTCGCCAGTTCGATTCCCAGTCAGGGCACGGGCCTGGGTTGCGGGCCAGGTCCCCAGTGTGGGGCACGTGAGGGGTGGCCACACATTGATGTTTTTCTCCCTCTTTTTCTCCCTCCCCTCCACCTTCTAAAAATAAATAAATAAAACCTTAAAAGAAACCAAGACTCAGAGCTTGGGTGGCTTTTCCAGGATTACACAGCCCTGATCAGCCTGGATGGGGCCAGATCCTACCTGCAGCTTCTCTCTTCAAAGCCCTCACTTTCGGCAACATGACCGTCCACTCTGTCCACTCCAGTGGACAGCTCTCCTGCTTTTACAGGGTTATGCCTATGCAGATACCTCCAGGAAAAGCCAACGCTTTCTAAAGACTAACCGCTGTGTCCCTGCAGTACTCCAACAGTTGATGAAATATTAAAGTCCAACCACCCAGATTTCAGGGTTGACAATTCTTACACAGTTTTGAAGAGCAGATATTTATTACTCTCTGTTTGCCATGGCTACGGGAAAACCTTCCCCAAGTCTTCATGGCCTGTCTGCTCAGGCTGTTTGTATGATGGTTTGCAAGAGGGCAGGCCCCAGAGGCAGGCCGCCCAGGTTCACCTATGGCTACAACATGGACAGGCTGTGTGGCCTTGGGTGGATGATTCAGCCTCTCTGTGCCTGAGTTTCCTCATCTGTAAGCAAGGCAAAAGTTATCCCCCCCTAGGGTTCTGAGGATTAAATGAGATAATCCACATAAAGCCTGGAGACCAGGGCATAACACATCGTGACTACACAGTAAATGTTAGTTGATTAAGAGTGAAAGAAAAGAAAAGGACCCTGAATTCCTTTCTGAGCTTTGAACCTATAAACTCCAGAAACATAAAACACCACGTAAATTCAGGTTTTAGAATCCTGCATCAGCCTTTCCCACCACAGGCTTGGAAGCAGATCCTTAGGAATCGTTTTGAGACCCATGGACCTGCCTGAAAAATGAGTCTGAGGCCAGACTTCAGTAAATGTTGCCGGTGTTCACCGAAGCGACAGGGACGTGACAGTGGGAGAGTGGCAGGCCCTGGTATCCTCCCTCGGCTTCTCCCAGCTCTCAGCAGCAGATGGGAGGGAGAGCAGTAGCTGGGGGCAACTCAGCTCTGGGCTGCGATGGGGGAGGCAGGCTTCTGGATAAGGGCATACCCACACATAGGAGAGTGATCTCTACCCTTGAGGAGGGACGGAAGAGCACAGCATCTCCTGTCTCCTGGGTTTTGTTCAAGTGTACCAGCCCAGGTGAGTGAGTTGTCCTCTCCTCCCCCATCTGTCTGGTCAGAGAGGGAGCAGCCTGAGTTGTACACCACCTGGCCTCCCTGACGGGCCCAGGTGAGCACCTGCCTCAAGCCGAGCTAACCAGAATTCCTCCTCCATGGGAACTCAGGCTCATTCTGCTTGTCACTCGGATGGAAGAGCCAAACCTGGATGTTGCCACGCTCCCTGGGATGCAGGAGAAGCTAATCTCCAGAGTGAGGAGGGCAAAACACAAGGGGCTGGAGGGAGGCAACGTTCTGGGTTCTCTAAGTCCTGCTGGTCCCTGTCTGTACCCTAGGCCCAGCTACGTCCTTGGGCTTAGATTCCTCAAGAGGCCCCTGTACCTTTAAATAGAAAATCCCATTTTGTCGCCAACCTGTCCCTACTTGTTTCTGGCAGTCACAACCACAAGACTCTTAATGAAAGCAACATGAGGCAAACTCCTCTTTCCCCACAGTGTGACTTCTGGGCACCCTCCTAGCTTCCTAAAGAGTGACTTCAGCCTGCAGAAGGGTGTCCTACAGGTGACATCAGCTACCAGGGACAGTCAGTCTCCATCTCCTTCTACATCCCCTTAATCTTCCTCCAGTGCCCTGGGGTCTGTGCTCATGCAGCCTCCTAACCATGCATAATACATGTTTCCCACACGCAGGGGTTCCTACGTCAGGCATAACTGACCCTTCCTTGTCCATTTCCTCCTCGTCTGCCCTCTTGGGTCCCAACATCTGAGTTTAGGGGTCAGTGTGTCACACTCCAGGTGGTGGCCGCAATCTAACAGGGAGCTTCAAAGCCGGAAGGTCCTTCCTGTTTCTCCAAAACAGGAAGATGTTTGGGGGAAAAAAATTTTGGTTTTAATTTCTTAAACTGGCTTAATGGTAAGATAGCTGGAGCAGGAGTAAAGAGTCTGAGATCTGGACCTGGCTTTGCTTCTAACTTGCACGTGACTTTGAGCTTCAGTTTCTTCAGCTGCAGAATGACAGAATTGGACGAGATCAGAGGCTTTCCAGGGAGCCCTGTTGAGGTCATCACCTTGGAAACCACTAAGGAAAAGGAGATGGCACCAGGGCCCTGCTTCCCTGCACTCGGAGCAGCCCCACTGGTGTGTTTCACACACTGAGCATCCCCATCGGATGCTGGCCTAGCCTGGGCTCCCAGAGAGGCAGAGTCTGAGGTGGAGGCGTCCACACTAACATTTTAGGAAGCTGTGCAGTGCCAGGAGAGCTGACATGAGGGAAAAGGAGTGCAACCAAGAAGGACGAAGAGCACACCAGTGCATTGCTGACCTGGCCACTGTGAGCATCAGCTGATGCAAGATCTTGTGGAACCTTCTTTAAAGAGGCCATGTGAAGCTTGGGGCAGTTCCTCCAAAAGAAGGAAGAGAAAAGAATGTATGTGCCAACCCATTTCTTGTTGGTCAAAAGTTCATTCCATGGAGCGTCCAACACTGCTGCACTTCTGAGGCCAGAATTTCAGAAGGGGTGGGGGTGCAGCTGGCTTGTGCTGGAATGAAACAAGTGGCAAGGACCTGGGGGAGAGATGTGGCTGAGAGGAGCTAAGGGGGTGCATTAAAAAGTATCTGGCACAGCTATAATTGAAAAGTTGAAACCACTGGGCTGGATAATCTGAAAGGGCCTTTCCAGCTAAAAAGTTCCTCGTTGCTGTTCCTTGTTGCTCAGCTCAGAGAGCTGCGATCGTTTGTCCTCCTGGTGTGCAGGAACCGTGTCCCCAGGGGGTTACAAGCAATATCCCTGGAAATGTGTACCCCTCCGCCCAAGAGTTGGGCCAACTTTGCTCTACCCCTCATTCCCTGAGAATTTCCATACAATCTGAGAGCTAATGCAGATGGTGTTTCTAAAGAGTTCCGATAGGTTGGGAAAGAGAGGACTCATCCTGCCAGGCTGGGGCAGTTTCATCTTGCTCTTTCAGCAAAGCCTGGCCTCCCTGCCAGCCTGGACTCCCCTCCACTCAAGGGCCAGCTGCTGGCTCCAGCTGGAACACAGATTTGTTGGTATTTAAGGGATTGGAGGATTAAATGGGTCCGAGAGGCCCCCTCCACACAGCCTCATCCTCTAATGGCTGGAAGCCCACCCCCAGGTATTACTAAATCCATGATTCCATCATGGGTGCCTCATGTCCCTTCCTTAGGAGACCAGCAGGCTTCCAAAGCCAGCAGCAAATGAGAAACTGGGGTCATTGCGGGAAGCCTCAATCCTTCTCAGGTATATATACAGATCAATCTGCAGATGGAAGATCTGATTCACCAAAATTAAACCTGGGATCCAAGCTGACACCACCTGACCTTGGGCACAGGACTTCAGTTCAGGAGATTGATTTTTATCTGCTTCAAAACAAGGACATCACTGGCTCTGCTTATGACTGGGGGGAAGCAAATGAGAGGGGGAAAAAGCTATAAAGCAAGCCTGCCCATCAGTGGAACACGAGGGGAGCAGCCACCCTAGGGAGGGGCCTGGACTGCACAGTGTGGGCACTGGGGTGTGGCCTGTTGTCTGCTAGAGCCCAGTATGAGGCTGATGGACGATGACTGGATGCAGGCACCTTCCACAGCTGAAACAGGACATTTAGACACTGATGAAGAAAAAAATCCAGTGCAAGCGTCCCACGAGAAAACACAGGGAAGAAAGTAGAAGGAATAGGCAGAGCTCAAACCCCTCACATCATGGAGGAAAGATCAGGTCTAGGAGGCAACTGTAAATAAATCCACCAGGGCCAGGCTCTGTGCTAAGTGCTTCATGTGCATGACTTCATTCCATCCTCACAACCCTGATGTAGTGGATGCCACAGGCTTCTCCTGTTACAGATGAGTACACTGAGGCTGGGCGGGGTTGAGCCATTTGCCTAAGTGTCAGAGCTACTGAGGAAAGTACCAGAATTGAAACCCAGGCAATCTGCCTCCCAGACTCTTGTCCGGCTTTGCCACTTGCCTCTCTTCTCACAAGGACAGTCTCCCCAGGCAGCCTCTTAGGTTCTGACTGTTACTATTCCCTTGGCACACAAGTCTGTCTGCCCAGCTCCCAGGTCTGCCCCAAGCTTCAGATCCATGGGCACAACAGCCTTCCTGACTCACCTCAAGATGAATGCGCCCAAGGATGAATTGTCACCCCAAACCTGCCTCCCACTTTCCCAGCCCCAACATTCAAGTCACAGCTAGGACACTTCCCCCAGGACTCACGTCATCCACTCTCTCCTTCCCACTGTCACTGTTAGCAGTACAGGCCCTCACTGAAACATCTGCCCCCATCATGCTCCACCGCCCAGTCTCCAGTCTTGCCTTCTCTCAGCCATCCCCACGCTGTGGCTGGAAGGGTCTAAAATGTAATGTGATTGTGCCACACCCCTGCCCTATACCTTGTACTGCTTCCCACAGTTCTCAGGATAAAGGCAAGGTCCCTTCCCGGAGTCAACTGTTACTCTTCCACCCAGCACTCTGCTGCTCTCAGTGAACCTGTTTCTGTTCCTCCAAAGACCTGCGTCCCTCTGGATGCCGTCCCTCCTGCCTGGCTGTTCCCACTGCCTGCAACACCTTTCCCCACCCTCTGAGTCCCATCGACTCCTGCTCAGACTTCGCTGTCAGCTCATAAGCCCAAAGTCACGTCTGGGATGCCTGTCCTCCAGAAGCCTGTCTGACCCCTACCCCTCCAGGTCTCTGTCCGCACAATATTCAGTACTTTCCGCTTCACACCAGTTACCAATCCCCTGCCCCCGCCCTCAAACCCTGCTACAGTGGGGTCTATCCGTTCCTGCCAGCAGATGCGCTGCTCACAGCAAGAAGTTAGTACACGTTCAAACGGGAGAAAGGGAAAGTGGCATTCCCAAAGCCACAAAGTCCAAGAGTGACAAGGCCAGAATTGAAACCTACACACACACCCCTCCCATTTGGAACGAATTCGCGGATCCTCTGCGTGTTACCCTATCCCACCGATTATTTAATTCCTAGCATCGAGGGCCACAGAGCTGACATTGTAAGAAGCAACATCTTCCATTTGAGGAAGGGCCATGAATCCCCCAATCCTTCCTGTCCTCAAGGACTAGGGAAACCTGCCTCGCCTCCTCCCCAGGGGCGCATTTGGGTTGTTGGCCTTTCTGCAGGTCCCTACCCAACTCCAGACCAGTAATCGGGCCTCCTCCAGCCCAGGCAAAGCTTCCCACCCCCGCTACGCAGGCGACCCCAGCAAACCCAGCCCCCACACGGCCACACACGCAGCTCACTCGGGCCTCAGCTCCGGCTCCTCGCCGGAGACGCCAAGATCGCTGCGTCCTTCCCGCCCAACGTGGAGCTCGCCCCGCCTTCTTTGCTCCTCCGGTCCGTTTCCGGGTCCCACCCTCCGCTAACCTCTGCCGCCAGCCCCGCCCCTGGGTCTCAGTCTCCCGCCGGCCCGCCCCGGCCCGCCCCCGCACACGGCATTTGTCTCCGGCTGAGCTCTCTCTGACTCAGGAAAGCAGGGCCGAGGAGCCGGCCTGCGGCGGGGCACCCATGGAGGGCACAGCGCGGAGGCGGCAGCACCCAGGAGCAGCGAGCGCGCAGCCGGGCGCCTCCTTCCTGCAAGCCAGGTGGGCGCGCTCCGGCGGAGTGCTGCGCAACCGCGTCGCCGCCACGTGACGGGTGCGGGCGGCTGGGTGGACCCGCGCGTGTCCAGGCGGGGCTGCAGCGGACCCCGGGGTGGGTCAGAGGCTGCCTGCGGGGTCGGGCTTCCCTGCGATACCTTTGCAGCGCTCCCTCGCCTGAGCCCCGCCTCCCTTTTCGTCCTCTTCCTGGAGGTGCCCCAAGCCCTGCTACCTGCCTGGTGCTGGGACGGTCGCTCAGCTTGGAAGACCTCCCCAGGGGCCTTAAAAACTCTGGATGGGGGCGGCGGGCTCAGAGGACACCACTGCCCACTCGGGTCCCCAACGCGCTTGCACACCCGAGTGCCACCTCCAAGTTCTCGGGGTTCCTCCAACTCTGACTAGGACTTGGATCCTGGCGTTAATCAGGACGCTCACTCCTTGTCCCGTGGAACCCAAGATTGAGAATGTAAAGGGAAGAGCGGAGAACTGTGGACGCTTCTCCAGGGAAAGAATGAGGAAGGGCTGTCTTCACGTGGTTGCTGTCCCTGTCTCTCACGGAAAGGAAGACGTTATTGGTTGATGTAGTCGGGACCAGGCAGGGCAGAGAAGGAGGCACGGAAGCCGCCTTTTAGTCTTTCCCTCCATTCTGCTTTCAATCCCGTTTTACAGAATAGAAACATTCCAGTGCAGCAGGCATTCGTTAAGCATCTCAAGAGTGCCCCGCGCTGTGCCAGGCACTACGGAGGGTGGACAAGGTGAAGCTGGGAGGGGCTCACTACGGAAGGTGCTAGGAGGTCATCTTGGAGGGCTTCGTGGAGGAAGTGGCACTTGAGCTGAGTCTCAAAGGACTCGATAGGTATCACAGGGAAGAAAGACTGTTCCAGAGAGGGAGAGAGTCTGGGGAAAGGCAAGGAATGCAATGGCCCTGGAGCTTTCCAGGTGCACCGTGGCAAGAGGATGCAGACTGGTTGTGAAAGACAGTTAATGGCAGCAGGGATAGGGCTAGAGTGCAGAATTGAAGGAGACACTCTCAGGACATGGTAAAACCCTGAGAGTGAGTGCCTCCTTAAGAGTTGGGCCCTACGTGCCTCACTGTCCTCCCCCTAGTCCCTGCTCTCACTGGCAGGTTAAGGATGCAGCCTTTATTCTGTAGGTACTGGAGAGTCACAGAAAGCTCTTGAGAACTAGAGTGCTTAGAGTCCACTCTAGGAAATTTGTGGTATGATTTCTGATGAGGGGAGAAGCTTGAGAGGCGTGGCGGAGGGTAGTTCTTTGTCTTGCTACTGAGGGACATCTGGGATCAGGGTCCCTTTCACGCTGGGAGTTTGAGTGCTGGGAACTGTGGTAGCCCAGCTAGAACAGTCTGTGGGTGTCAGATATGGTCACCACTTTATCTCAACATGTGGGCCTTCCATGTGCAGCATCTTAGTCTTTTTGTATTTTGCATATGGGGAAACTGAGGCCTGGAGAGCTTACATCATTTGCTGGGAAGAACCAGGGCCTAAACCCAGGGCTTCTGACTTCTGGTTTCTGCTCCTACTATTACACTTTGGCTGCTAAGGAGCCATGTCCCTCTTTACTCCTGCATGAGCTCCCCATCAGTTAGGATGCTCCCTGGGGATGGGGTGAGAGGCTGGCTCTCTCTAAGGGTGTCTCTGCCCGCCTCACTGGGTGCTGGGCCCATTCTCAGTATCATTGATGTGACAAGTAAAATCCTAATTCCTAGGATGCATGGATTTCCTCTGCTGCATCCTTACATACTTCTAATGACAAGGTGCTCATTACCTTTCAAGATAGCTCATTCCTGCTCTATCGACAGTTTTTTTGTATTGTGACCAAAGTGATACATGCCCAAGATTAAATAAAATAGCCCCGAAGGCTTAGAGTAAAAAGCAGCAGGCCCCTGTTTTACTTCTTTCTGGCCCCAAAGACAACCATGTTAGCTTCTTTTAGCTGTTTGTACCCGTTAAAGTCACATTTCTAAATAATAATAACAAACACTATGTAGCAGTTTCTGTGGACCAGGCCCTGCTCTGAGTTTCCATGCATACTAATTCGGCCACACCTTTCGATGTCAGACCTACTATTTATTACCCCCATTGTACAGATGAGGACGTTGAGGTCCAGGAGGCGAGTCACGTGCTCAAGACCTGGTTGGTGGCAGAGCCGGGATGTAAGCCCAAGTGGTCTCCAAGTCCATGCCTTAGAAGTTATGTTCAGCTGCTGTTTCTTGCTTTATCAATTTTGCCTTTTAAGCTAATGTTTACCAACTGACTTCTTCCTATTAGGATTTGGCTCACTTCTACCTCCCTCATCTTCACAAGGTGGTGTTTTTAATTGCTATTTTTAGTATTTCTCTTTGTTACCATTGTAGCCTTAGGGAATTGCATATACCATTATTTCTTTTTGGGTCAGTTGTAGGCAATACCCCTTGATTACTTTTCAAAAGGAGAATATTAGTCCTCCACCTGCTCTCACCTTTAGCTGCCTTTGTACTTCCCTCCAACTTCTGTCAGACATAGTTTCACTTTGACATTGTCAAGTTTGGCAATATTTACCTGCTGTTGTCTAATCATATTGTCTTCAGTGTTTTGTCTATGAGTTGATTCTAAACTTTGAAAATCGACAGGTAAGATTTTCATTAAATCAGACTCCAGAACTTCCAGCCAAGACGGAGGAATAGGTAGACACACTGTGCCTCCTCGCACAACCAAAAGAAGGATAACAACAAATTTAAAAACAAAAACAACCAGAACTGACAGAAAATCAAACTGTATGGAAGTCTGACAACCAAGGAGTTAAAGAAGAAACATTTATACAGACCGGTAGGAGGGGTGGAGAGGACTCACGGCAAGGCGGCAGCTGGTGGACCGGGACAGGCAAGGCGGCGGCTCGAGGACTGGGCGAGGTGGCCGCTAGCGGACCGGGCCGTCTCACACCCATGTGCGGATAAACCAGAAGGAACAACTGGGGAGCGAGATAGACCACGCAACCCAGGGTCCCAGCACAGGGAAATAAAGCCCCAAAGCCTCCAATTGAAAACAACTGTGGACATTGAGGCAGCAGCGGGAGAAACTCCCAGCCTCACAGGAGAGCTCATTGGAGAGACCCACAGGGTCCTAGAACGGACACAAGCCCACCCACCCGGGAATCAGCACCAGAAGGGCTCGTTTTGACTGTGGGTAGTGGTAGTGGGAGAAGTGACTGGAAACCGGCAGAGAGCAGAGCAAGGGGCATTGTTCCCTCTTGGACCCTCCCCCACAAACAGCATCACAACACAGCGACGTGGTTGCCCCGTCCTGGTGAACACCTAAGGCTCTGCCCCTTACTACGTAACAGGTGCACCGAGACAAAAAAAAAAAAAAAGGCTCAAATGAAAAAACAGATCAAAGCTCCAGAAAAAATACGACTAAGTGACAAAGAGATAGCCAACCTATCAGATGCACAGTTCAAAACACTGGTAATCAGGATGCTCACAGACTTGGTTGACTATGGTCACAAATTAGATGAACAAATGATGGCTATGCTAAGTGAAATAAAGGAAAATGTACAGGGAGCCAACAGTGATGGGAAGGAAACCAGGACTCAGATCAACAATTTGGACCAGAAGGAAGAAAGAAACGTTCAACCAGAACACAATGAAGAAACAAGAATTCAAAAAAATGAGGAGAAGCTTAGGAACCTCCAGGACATCTTTAAACATTCCAGTATCTGAATCATAGGGGTGCCAGAAGGAGAAGAGGAAGAGCAAGCAATTGAAAACTTACTCGAACAAATAATGAAGGAGAACTTCCCCAATCTGGCAAAGGAAATAGACTTCCAGGGAGTCCAGAAAGCTCAGAGAGTCCCAAAGAAGTTCAACCCAAGGAGAAACACACCAAGGCACATCATCATTACATTAGCCAAGATTAAAGATAAGGAGAGAATCTTAAAAGCAGCAAGAGATAAGGAGACAGTTACTTACAAAGGAGTGCCCATAAAACTGTCAGCTGATTTCTCAAAAGAAACCTTGCAGGCAAGAAGGGGCTGGAAAGAAGTATTCCAAGTCATGAAAAGCAAGGACCTACATCCCAGATTACTCTGTCCAGCAAAGCTATCATTTAGAATGGAAAGGCAGATAAAGTGCTTCCCAGATAAGGTCAAGTTCAAGGAGTTCATCATCACACAGCCCTTACATGAAATGTTAAAGGAACTTATCTAAGAAAAAGAAGATAAAAAATAGGAGCAGTAAAATGACAACAAACTCACAGCTATTAACAACTGAACCTAAAACAGAAACAAAAACAAACTAAGCAAACAACTAGAACAGGAACAGAATCACAGAAATGGAGATCACATGGAGGGTTATCAGTGGGAAAGTGGGAGAGGGAAAGGGGAGGAAGATACAGAAAATAAGAAGCATAAATGGTGGGTAGAAAACAGACAGGGGGAGGTTAAGAATAGTATAGGAAATGTAGATGCCAAAGAACATATATATGTGACCCATGGACATGAACTAAAGTGGGGGGAGTGTGGGGGGAGGGGGTGTGCAGGGCAGAGGGAAATAAAGGGGGGGAAATGGGACAACTGTAATAGCATACTCAATAAAATATATTTTAAAAAAAGAAGAGCACAAAATACATACATACATAAATAAATAAATAAATCGGCCATGTAAATAGTGTTCCCTACTGAGCCAAGTAATATGTAACAGTTACATTTGCTTTCTTACATTGCTTTTGTTTTTCTTGGCATTTGTTCTTGCCTTTTTCCCCTCTTCTTATTTGCCTTTATTTTCTCATGTTTTGTTGAAATTTTGCATCATGTCAGGTATTTCTAGAACCCAAATCATTCTGTCTTGAGTCCCTATTCATGGGCCCTGCTTCACTCCACCATGGCCAAGACCTCTTCCTTTCCTGCCAGGCAGCCCTGCAGGTGGCTGCTGACTGCTTTGAATATTTCAGCTGCGTGGTTCGCACTCCCCAACTGCTGTGGTATTAGTTTCCCCAGATGGTAGACTTGCAAACCCGCGGAGGAGAGGAGGCCAGCCTTGTTTCGGGTTACCTGCCTTTGTGCTGTCACTGTTGTTCTCAGCAGCAGTTTCTGATGAGTGAGACCTAGAACTGGCATGGGCTTGGGGACACGTGGGTGTCAGTGTGTGAAGTCTGTGGAGTCAGCAACTTGGGAGAAGCGGAAGATTGCTCACCCCCAGGACAGGGTCTGGGGGAAGGGACGACTGCGCCCTCCATGATCTGCTTGCAGCAGTCAGAGATCTGACAGCAAAACAGTTAGATGCTGACCAGTGGCTCCCAGGTTGGGCGTCTGCCCTGTACCTGCCCTTTTCCTTCCTGCCCTGCTAAGCCAGGCCGGACTGAGGTCAGGGAGCCCCAGTGGCTGCAGAACCTCCTGGGGTGGAGGAGGTAGTGGTTACTGTGCCCCTGTGTGGTCACAGCTTCCTGAGACCCACACCGACGTGCTCTTCCAGATTCCCAGAATGTCTGTAGTCCCTGTACCAAACAACCTTCTCTTTGCCCAGTTTGGAGGCTTCCGGAGCAAAACCCTGAGGGCTCTTACCCTCCTTCTCCATCCAAGTCCTTTAGATCTGGCGGTTGTCCCTACCTGCTTTTTGAGGCCTTGACCCGGTGGTCACTAAGGGGAAAGGGCAGGGGGGGCTCAGATCCCAGAGCAGTCCTCCCAGTTAGTTTCTGAATGTCTACCCAATCTGAGGGCTCAGCCAGCCCCTCCCTTCCCTTGCTCTCCTCCAAAAGCCAGGCATGTCACCTCCATGCAGTGCCTTTCCCACTTCCACCTCCAGGCCTCTGGTCCTGCCCTCCTGCTCCTTGTCTGCCTAGTTAAATCCACCCGTCCATGCTTTGGGCTCCCTTCCTTCTGTGCTTTGGGTACTGGTCCGGGCTGCACGGGTCCCTCTCTAACTTGATCTAGTGTGCTGCACAGCTTAATCTAATGAACAGAAACAGAATAGTAAGCAATTAAGAGCACAGGCCTTAAATTCACATAGACGCAGGTTTGAATCCTGTGCTGTTCAGCATTCCTGGGTTCCAAGTGGCAGAAGCCAGTGTGAACTCGAGCACCCTTAGCCACGGGGAGTGTATTGGCTCAACCACTGCCTTGGGGATGCCCAGAACGGGGTGTGAACACTCCCAGAGCCTCTTCTCCCCTTTTTCCTTGATCCTTTCAGCAGGGCTGCTTCATTCTCACCAAGCTTTCCCTCGAAGCTGGAACCTTGGCCACAGGCCGCTCTAGGTTTGCATCTCAGCACCCCAGCATCAGAAACGAAGGCGTGCTTTCCACAAACACTAGTTAGAAAAGCCCCACATGGTCCAGCTATGGTCCAGAGAGGGATACTAGCCCTCTCTGTGGCTAAGGAAACATCTCTCTCTCTTTTAAAATTGATTTGAGAGAGAGAGAGGAAGGGGAAGAGAAAGAGAGAGAGAAACACCGATGTGTTGTTCACCCATCCATGCATTCATTCCTTGTTTCTTGTATGTGCCCTGACTGGGGGTCGAACCTGCAACCCTGGCATATCAGGACGACACTCTAACCAACCGAGCTAGGCCTGGCCAAGGCAGAAACATCATCTCATACTAGAGTAAGCAGGGAGTGAGCAACAGGCTGACCATAAGAATAGTTGCTGCAGCTCCATACCTCAGTAAGGGCCACATTGCCTAAGCACGCGGTGCCTGTAAGCCTCAGTCTCCTCATCTGTAAAACAGAAGGGAAAAGCCCTGCTTCCTGGTATAGTCACGAGGGTGCGACAAGACGGTGCCGGCGAAGCTCTTAGCACAGCGCACAGTCAGACTCGGTCAGCGGTGGGGGCACTGCGTAGAGGGGACAGGAAAGCCCACACCAGCTGCCTGGCCTGCCACCAGAAGATGGTGAGATCCCGGGAGCTTGCCTTCCCGGTCTCACGGTGGCTCCACCAGCCCAGTGTGGGCCGTTCTTGGAATTGGCTGCAAAGGATCCTAGAAAGTCAAGGAAGCAATAGCAATCTTGACAGAGGAAAACCTCTGGGGTGCCATTAAGCTAATGTTTGCCACTAAAAAGAATGAGTAACTGGTAATTGAGACTGTTTCAAATCAGCTAGTAATCACTGAGCCTAAACCAGGTACTGAGCTGAGGACTCTGGGGAATACAAATCCATGTCACACAGTTTCTGTTCTTGGCACACATGGGACAATAAAACGCACTCCTCAATCATCTTAGGAAGTAGTGGGCTGCTTGTCACTGGAGGTGTGCAACTAGTGGCAGGGATGCCGAGAAGTGGATTGAGACTGGTGGGAAGGTGGGTGAGTTGAGAGAAACTACAGGTCACTCCTCGCTTGGAAGGTCTGGATAAGAGAGGAACACCCCAGCCCTGTGCTGTCATGGCCAGGCTGGGAGTTAGAGATGAAGCACCCCCTGTAGCGGGCCTGATGGGGCTTTGGGAAAAGCATCATCAGGGAAGCCTTCCTGGAGAAGGTGGCACATGCACTGGCCCTTGGACTTCAGCTCATCTGTAAAGAGCAGAAGGCTAAATGCTTTGCGGGGGGTTGGGGGGCAGGCATCTGCAGATGTACTGTCAGATGGTGCTGCACTTCTTGCCATGGCTGTCACATCACCTCGTCCTTGCTGGCTTCCTTCTCAGGTTTCACTGTGGGTTGGTGGGACGAGGGCTACCAGCAGCCCCATTCATACCACCTCATGGTTCAGGAACCAGGTAGAGGGGGGCCCTGTTCGTCCCAGTCTACAGCCTTTAAGGCAAATTTCAATAGAGGGCTCTAATTGGTCCAGCTCAAGTCACATGCCCGTCCCACAGACCAATCACTGTGGACACAATGATGAGGTGGAGGTTAAAAATATAAGCTCTTAAGCCTAATCATTTTAGATTCACATATTTAGCAACATAACTGGGCAAGTTACTTCATACCTTGGGTCTCCATTTTTTCACTTGTAAAATGGGGGTAATATTCCAACCTCAAAGGGTTTCTGTGAATATCAAAACAATTAAAGGAGATAATACATGTAAATTAGTGCCTGGGATACAGCAAGTGCTCAATAAAGGTTAGCCACTATCCTCTATCATCACATCTCATGTTTTGCAGCTTCATTTGAATCCTTCGCCCCATCTGACTTCCTCATCCTTCTGTAGGTGAGAAAACCCGACACTTACTGTCCCTGTTCGGCAGCTTCCTGCCTGAATCATGGAGAAGATTAAGTCAGGGTGGCTGGAGTGCACTTCCAGGACACCTTCCCCTTGGCCACAGGCCCAGACCCCAGTGTTTCCTGCAAAGTCCCTTTCTTAGAACGTAATTATGTGCACTTCCTCCTGTTCCCAAACCCCCAGACCTTCCTGTGGCTTGCTGGTGGCAGGCGGGGGAGATGCCTGTGGGAGGAAGGGAGAGCACTCACCCCTCTCCTCTGGTTCCTTCACAGGCACGGCTCCATCAAAGCTGATGAGGTTGCCGGCACAGCTCCCTTCCACCTCGACCTCTGGTTCTATTTCACTCTGCAGAACTGGGTTCTGGACTTTGGCCGCCCCATTGCCATGGTGAGTGTGAAGCTGTGGGCAGCCTCAGCCAGTGGTGAGATTTAGTGTGACTTGAATTAGCTGATTGACCTTAGATAAGTCATTTCCTCTACTGGTGAACAGCAAGAATTGGCCTGGATGATCATGTCCTTTGATTCCATGACTGTGGCCAGTGGGGCAGCTGCCAGCAAGCAGGGGAAGGACTCTGGGGGCTCTGAGCCGTCATACTGTACTACTCACCTGCAGATCAACACCCTGAGGAGTGTGGGAAGGAAAGCAGAGTGTCCCCACTGGCCATCCTCACAGCCCTGGAACAGTATTATTTTTTTGGAGGTAGGGTATGGGTTGATTTTGCATATTATGTACGACTCTGAGCCTCGGGTAATTTTTGTGCCTTCTGGTAAAATTGTCCCCTTCCCTCCAAGGCTACTTCACGCATCAGTGTGTAGTGGTGGCCTCCACGGAGGAGATTCATACTGAAAGAGCACCCAACTCCTCACTTGTGATAGATGACAGATGGATAGATAGATGGATAGATAGACAGATAGATAACAGAATGTGAAAAAATTGAATGAGGCACCCCCACATACCCAGGTGTTAATTTTTGTGTGGGGGTGTTAAAAATAACAGTATCCTCCGCTGAAACTGACACCTTGTCCATGCTAGTGATAATGCACATTAGCAAAGCCCTTTGGGAAAGCAGGTTGTCAAGGTGATAACTAGTACCTCGAATAGCGCCTAGCACGGTACGTGCTTAGTACACTTTTATTGAGTGAATAATAACAGGAAGGTAGAAATAGCAGCTAACATGCATGAAGTGCTTACTCTGTTCTAAGCTGTTTATGTGGTTAGACTTCATTCTCACATTAACACTCTATTAATCTCAGCTTTATAGATGACACTTGAGGATAGAGAGGGTCACTGGCTCAAGCTCAGCCAGCTAGCAAGTGGACGAGCCAGCATCTGCACCCAGGCACTCTGGCCCCAGAGCCCAGCCCCTTCCCATCATGTAAATCTCCAGAACCTTGGTATGTTCATCCCTTCTGACCCAGTAAGATCCCTTCTACAAAGCTGCCCTGAAGACATAGTCAGCCAGAGACAACCACCTGTCTGCCCAAAGATGTTCATTGCAGCGTGGCTTACAGTAGCCAAAACCTGTGAGTGATTCCAGTGTCCAGCAGTAGGGGCTGGGTCAATCAACTATGCTGTGTCCAATATAGAGCATGTTACCTGGCCATTAAGCAGGAATTATGGATACTATGGAGCAACTTGGAATGTTTAAGGAGAAAAGAGGTCCCTAAGTGGCATGAATTACTGACTGGTGGTAAGTCAGTTACAATCCTAAGAAGTTTTTGTTCTTTATTTTTATTGCGTGCATTACTACAGATGTCCCCTTTGCCCTCTACCCCATAACCCTAACAATCTTACATACATGTTTCAAAGACAGAGGCAAGGAGGAAGAGCCTTCCTGGCAGTGTGTCAGGGAGGCATTATAGTGGATGCTGGTTCTCTTTTCTGCAGACTTTTTTTTAAATGTAGGAGAAAGAAAAGGGACAGAGTCAGGAGTCAGGGCATCTGGCCAGGTTTTGGGTGACCATGGGCAAGCCACTGTCACTTGGGCTTCAGTTCTCCCATCTGGAAGAAGACTCGAGAACTAGCTGCTCTGAGCCCCCTTCCCTTCCGACATGAAGTTCCTGCATACAGGAGGACAAAGGAGCCGCCCAACCGTCAGACTGGTGTTCTGGGGAAGGGAGCGAGGAGGCCAGGAACAGGGTCGTGGCTCCGCCCACTCTCTAGGACACAGTCTCATCCTGCCTAGAGTTGCTGTGGCCACTCTGACCCCAAGCCCACTCATGGGGAGGAGACACATTTGAAAAGGCATACACTGGAGCTTTTCCAATGTATGCACAATAGTCCCAAACTTCTAATAACTACAAAATAAAACAGTTTATCAGTTATAAAAGTAATATGTAGTAGTTGTAATAAGTCAGTTCATACCCAGGTATACAAAGTAGTAAGACTCTCCCTTTCCAGTCCCACCCCTGACAGTTTGGAGGACACCCTTCCACTCCTTTCTCTACTCAGACATACATGTACATCCTTATTCTTTTCCTAACCAAAATGAGATTTTACTTTATACCTTATTCTATAACATGCCTGTTTTACTTTATCATGGAGATCTCTCCACATCAGTACATGTAACATGTCATTTCTGTGGTAAATACGCACTGTCGTCTATTTGATTAGCCTTGTTTGGTTGAAGAGTCGGCCTGCTTCTGGTATTTTGCTATCACAAAAATTATTTCAGCCACCGTGCATGTCTTGCTATAAATAAAGATACAGAGCTACACACACTAATAAGAAGGAGAAAGGAAGACATTGAGATTTCTGTATCCTGGGAGTTGTATTTCTGCAGATTAGTTTTATCCCATGTGCCCTTTAATTTTTGAATTAAAAGAGTTAAAAATTTTTAATTTTTACTGAAATTTTTAGTCACTACACATGTTCTCAATCAACAGATCCCAGGAGTATAGTTTGGCGGAGTGTGTGGGTATATTTTGACCTTGAATAAGGATTTTCATTGCAACCCCCACAAGGCCAGGACTTCCTGGAGTAGACCAGAAGGAAGAACTGCCCCTGGCCTGTCTCCTTTCTCAGGGAAGGTCGGAAAGGAAGAATCGAGGCAACTCTGGAGAACTCACTTATTTTCTCCTTTGTTCCTCATGTACTCTCTTGATCTGATTTGGAAGTGGTCATCTGCTGAATGGACAGGGCCTTTTTCTACACCTGGGCCCAGCAGCCAGAAGAGCTTGTCATCATCATAGGACCTGGAGTGCCAGATCCCTAGGAGTCCCTGTAGACCACCTGGGCCACATTTCCTACGTTACAGATGGGAAACCTTACAGAGGGGAAGGATTTGCCCAGGGTCACCAGGAAAGCTGGTGGCACCACTGAGTCCCAAAGGAGCCTCCAACCACCAGGCCATTACCCAGGGACATTGATTTAGCACCCACTGGAACAGGGGCTCAGGCTCAGGCCTGGATTTGCATCCCCTGTGTGCCTGGGGACAAGTCCATTTACCTTGTCCATGCAATTCTGTTTCTCTGTCTGTGGGCTGCCAAGGGAATCCCAAGAGATCACAGAAAGAATTAAGAGTGTGTGAAAGAGGTGGTGGCTGAGTCCCCAAGGGCCTCGTGGGGCTGTGCCTGGTGAACCCACTCCTCCCCTTGCTCTCCAGCTGGTGTTCCCTCTCGAATGGTTTCCGCTCAACAAGCCGAGCGTGGGGGACTACTTCCACATGGCCTACAACATCATCACGCCCTTTCTCTTGCTCAAGGTACAGTCCCAGCCTCCCTGCCCTCCCTCCCTACCCTCATTGCCACCTCCCGCCAACAAGCAGCTGGGGCCAGCCCTGGGAGCACCCTGAATCAGGCTTTCCCTGCCTGAGTCTGGGGATGAACACTGATAGAGGAAAACATCAAGAGCCTGATTGGCGCAGGGGAGGAGGGTGCCCCTGGCTGGGAGGGATGGAGAAGTTCTCCCCAAGGGGAGGTGTTTGATTTGGGCCTCAGCCAGCTGTACCAGGGGGTGGAGGCAGAGAGGCGTTCAGGCAGAAGGACCTAAGGACAAGGCCGTGCCAAAGAAACCATAATACATGTTAGGAGGCTGAGGCAGGAGGAGCTGGGTTGCCCAGGAAGAGGGCAGGGACCTGAAGGCAGGTGAGGGCCAGGTGACAGGCATAGCAGCAACGGAGGGGGAACTGTCCTCTGGCGAGTCGATCCCTGAGACGCCACTGGGAGCACAGAGCTAGCCAGGGCTGCTGGCTGTGCACTTTGCCACATAAGGGCTCTTCACTGTCACCATCTGCTGTCCTCATTTTGTTTTTACATATTTCAAACCCTTGGAAGTCAGAAATGTGTAACTGCAGACTTCAGAGGAGTCCTCATTTAAACAATTTAACTTCAGAAGCACCTGCCCTACCCCATCCCTGCCATTTCTTTGTGTTTGCCATGCACCAGTCGCTCAGAAATCGGAGGGTCTCTTCAACAGGCCAGCCCAGCCACCCAGGGACACAACAGGCTGCGGCAGGGCTGACCCTCGCACCTCAGCTTCTGGGTGGAAGGCTTGGCTGTCACCTCCAGGAGGTGGCTTGTGTGTGACCTTGGGTGAAGAGCTGGCCCCTGCTTCCTCTCTGGGGAAAGGAGGTGCTGCCCCCACGGCCCTGATGGCTTCAGGGGAGTCATGTGAGACTCCGGAGGGAGGGCTGGCCCATTCAAGGGACCCACCAGTTTGTGAGTGACTTCCCGGCGGGTGGCGCCCATCCCACCTCAGATGCGAGGGAGGGAGGCAGAGGCTGTCTCCTGTTTTTGACCCAACGGGTCAAAGCGCTGGGCCTCCCTCTGACCGCAGCTCATCGAGCGATCGCCCCGCACCTTGCCGCGCTCCGTGGTCTACGTCAGCATCATCACCTTCATCATGGGCGCCAGCATCCACCTGGTGGGCGACTCCGTGAACCATCGCCTGCTCTTCAGCGGCTACCAGCACCACCTGTCAGTCCGTGAGAACCCCATCATCAAGAATCTCAAGCCGGAGACGCTGGTGAGGCCGCCTCCCCCACTTCACGTTAACCCGGGAGGCCAAAGAAATTTCCCCGCCCATCACTGTGCCCACCCCTCTGCCGAGGGCAGTCTACTGGTGAGGGCACTGTCGCAGGCCAAGCCAGGACACCCGTGTATTAGGAAGTGCGCACTGACTTCCTGCTGGGCCCCTCCCACTGGAAGGCAGGGTGTGAGGATGGGGGGGGGGGGTGTGCAGGGGCTGAGGCCACGCGTGGGGGAGGGCAACCAGGGGGCCCCTCTCACCCTGTCGCCCCTGCACCCTCAGATCGACTCCTTCGAGCTGCTTTACTACTATGACGAGTACCTGGGCCACTCCATGTGGTGAGTGATGGGGTCAGTCTGTCTACGCAGGGGCCCTGGTGCCCCAGCTCTGCCACCGACCTCAGGGACACCCGACCAGACTCTCCGAGCCTCGGCCCTGCAGGCAGTCCTTCCCCGCGGAGGCTGGAACGGGTTCACCTCCCCTCCCTGCAGGGGAAGCTGCGAGCCCTGGCCGGTCCGCCTCGTCCCGCCGGGCTGTGCCCGCAGTAGCCACTAGAGGGCAGCGAGCGGCCGTCCCGCCCTCGGCCGAGCCTGCGGCAGATGGGGGAGGAGGAGGCCTTCGCACTGATAAACATCCCCCCCAACCCCCGCAGGTGAGGTGTGGGTAAGGACCCCCACGATGTCCTGCC
>VMDR010009254.1:0-34023 GCA_007922815.1 Macrotus californicus
CGTTTTACTTATAATGGTGTCAAAATATTATATTAATAGTTTATTAAGCAGGAGGTAACATGAAGAAAACAGTATTTAACAATCCTGTGAAGCAAGTACAAAGTAATTTAAGGTAATATCTTGTAAATTGGGTTTTAGGGTTAAAGGCTGAAGGATAGGCAGTCCCTTCCCAGCCTGTCCCACCCTCAAAACAGCAGGAGCCTCTAGTACAAGCTGGACAGTCCCAAGCTGCTGTGTGCACCCCAGGAGTTCTCTACCAATGAGAGGCCAGTAACAGAATCTCTGGTGCAGGGGACCTACAAATGCCTTGAAGAGAATATAAAAACTGGAGGAAGTCTATTCTCCACCAGACCTTGAGCAGAAAAGAGACACAAAATGATGCCCCCAGCACCCATCACAGTGCCTTATACAAACCAGCAGTTGCTTTAGGGACTTCTAGAGCCATTCCTTCAAAGACTTTGTTTAAGCAAAATCCTAAAACACGTATTACCTGCAAATTTCTAATACTCAAATACTTTCTTTTATTAGCAACTGTATGTGATGCTCCATATTTTATTTATCAATATTAATATTTACATAAGTAACTATTTCATTATCTGATTGGGGGGCCCAGACTAATTTGAATGTAACAGCTGGTCCTGCAATTACAGGTGGTATGACAGGAGCATGATTTAGTGAGAAAAATATTCCAAAAAAGTACTTAATACACAATGGGCTTTCAATAGATGATCGTTAAATGAATTAATGAGTTTAACAATACATTTCCACAGTCTACTTGCTCTATCCACTCTTACCCTAATCTTCATAAAATATTACAAGATGAATAGCCAGATACTTTGGAAAATTATGTTAGCTACCCACATTCTTGCCACCTGCATGAAACTTTCCTGGCTGTATTCACCAGCAATAATCTTTTCCCTTCCTGACCATCTGGATCACGAGATTACTGGAGAGCAACCAAAATATAGTTTCACATATTATTGAGGTCAAGAATTTTGTTATAGGCTTTCCTTTTTATCTCCACAACGTGATAATGGAAAACACTTATGGAACAAAAGAAATCAATTATTCAGGCGTACTTGTGACAGGTCTTGAGAGTATAAATATTCACCAAGCCAACAGTCAGATTATAGCTAGAGGGTAAAAAGTATGGTAGTGGCTTCTCTACTTACCAATGTCATCAATTCCAAAACATTCCTGAATTGTCTAAAATACCTATTTCCTAATGTAATCTTTTCAGGAGGCTTAAATTTTCCCTATTTTTTTAAAATTAACTCTTTACTGTATTTTTTTCCATTACCATTTAGTCCCCTTAGCCTTCCCTTCCCCCAGCAATCGCCACACTGTTGTCCATGTCCATGGGTCCTTTTTCCTTTTTGCTCAATCCCTCCTCCCCCTGACCTCCCCTCGCCCCCACCACTCACTGTCATCTGCTCTCCATCTAGGAGTCTGTCTCTGTTTTGCTTGTTAGTTCAGTTTGTTCATTAGATTCCACATATGAGTGAGATCATATGGTATTTGTCTTTCTCTGAAGAATAAGAGAAATAAGACTAAGAGAAGAAAGAAAACAACTCCCCGTTCACTGTGAACCTAACTCCACTACCTTAAGTACTAAGCATTATTATACTATTAAACGTTTCAACAACTGATCAGCTTGGACTTTACAGATTTTACAACTGGAAGAACTAATGAAGCACATCTCACTTGCTTCCAACCAACGTCATATCATAATAAAAAAATGATGTGTTAAATATTTCTCCCAGGAGTCCTTCCTCAAACCTAAGTAGCATAAATACATAAACAAAGGTACAGATCATAAACTCACAACATACACAGTGTTACATCAACACTTTTCTTTCCTTTATTAGCATGAACAAATGTCATTTTGATGTTCAAATATGCAGATAAACAGGAGAGAACTGAGTTAGCAGTAGGACTTAAATTTGGTCAAATCTCAAAGAAAGCATGAAGACCTACAAAAGGCAGTTTAAACCAATGCAACCACATTTTATAAATCCAGAAGGCGGCCCATCGGTCGCTTTACTTTTCTATTTGTGCGTGAGACGAACGCTCTGACAAGCTCCTTTGTAGTATCCTTTTAGCACTGACTCTTCATGACGAGTAGGAGAAAGGCAAAACACAGGTGTCGGCAAAAGAAGTTTCATAGTTGTGAGTATGTGAAACAGAGCTGATTCCTGTATTATTATTTATTCATCATGATACTATTTATTTGCATTATCTGTCTTCTTCTTACCATTATTGTCATTTCCTTACTTATGATTTATCTTTTAGGAAATGATGGCTGGTACTTAAACCTACTTTTGCCCACCCCTGTAATAAAACATCAACACTTAAATTAGAATATGAACCAGGGTAGGTGAATTTGTCATATCCTTCTAGATCTGGCCAGATAGAGAAAAAATAAAGGTAGAATCTACATACAGAGGCGAGTGTCATCCAGCATGATACTACAAAGCGTGCAATGATCTAGCAGGTGTCACATCAGCAGTTTCTGCCTGGAACTCTCAAGGGAAGAGTTTTAATTCTTTGTCTATCTGAAAGATCAAAGACAGCACACTGACTGTATACTAATTGAAGTATCCAAGGGAAAGTTTTGGTTCAGGAACAATTTAACCCATAAAAAAAGCAAGAAGCACAATCAGCTTGCGATATGCCAGAATTTTAAGTACTGTACCTGCAAAACAGACAAAAGTGATGTAAAAACTGATACCAAATCTCCCACCAGTTATTGTGTCTTGGTAACAGATAACACCCCCACAAATGGTATGTCCACTATGTCTGCAATACTGGCATTATTCGGAACCACAAACTCTAGTTATTAATTCCTGAGAACCACAGCAACAAATAAGATTGTTCCACTCCATTTATGGATTCCAGCTCCATAGATGCCTAGTGGTAAAACCAATAAACTGCTTCCTAAACTAAAAAAAAGGACACAGGGCACTGTTGTACTTAGAGGCACTCATCTTTCCAACACTTCACAGCCCTTGGAATTCAGAGTCACAAGAAAAACACACAAAAATTTAATTATCTTTGAGTTAACTAAACGAGAATCTCCACAAAGTCTCCTGGGTTAGGTTTTTTTTTAACCACCAAACACAAATCAAAAAGAGGTTAACCTTAGTGAATGATTATCTAACCACTATGCCATACACTTGAAACTAATACAAAACAATATTGAATATAAACTGTAATTGAAAAATAGAATTAAAAATAAAAATTAAAAAAAATATTCATCTTGTAAACAAGTCCCTGAATACTTACATTTAAATTCTTCTTCCATAGCCTACCAATGCATCCTTGTGATGGACTGCATTACATTCAGATAAATTAGGTCTGGGCAAGTTGGAAGAGCATATTAGATATTATTTTAGTAATAAAAAGTTATTTAGCGTCTGGTCAAAATGGCAGCATAGGTAAATTCAGTACTCACATTCTCCCACAACCACATCAAAATTACAACTGAACTACAGAGAACAACCATCATTCAGAACCGCCTGAAATCTAGCTGAAGTTCTATAACCAAGTATATAAAGAAGCCACATCCAGACTGATAGGAGAAGTAGAGATGCAGAATGGGCTTATAAAAATTGGAAGATGTATCTTGGCTGCTGAGGTCCCCCTGAGGGGTAAGAGGTCCCAGTCCCACACCAGGCCCCCCAGCCCAGGGTTCCATGCCAGGAAGAGAAGTCCCCATAAATTCTGGCTGTAAAAACCAGTGGGGGTTGTAGCTAAGTGAGACAGAGCTGGAGTTCCAGGCAGCTCCCTTTAAAAGGCCCACACACAGACTTACTCAGACTCACTCCCTCTGAGTTCCGGTGCTAGGGCAACAGCTCAAAGGGCACCAGGGACATACCAGGAGAAACTGAATTGTCTGGCATCAGGGTGAGAGCTGAAGGGGCAGCTTTCTCCCAGACAGAAGAGCTGAAAGAGGCCATTGTTCCTTTTCTGAGCCCTTGTTCACAGAGCCAGAAGGTGGGCACCGTATCTGAGTCTCCATCAACCTGGTCATCACTGTTCGCCCTGCCCTGGTGAACAGTGGAACCACCCAAGCTGTTTCCAGTTCCTTTTCCATAAGAATGGGCTGTCTTGGTTCATGCTTCATACTTCCCTAAAATCAAACAAGCAGAATCTGGTCTCAGCAAGCCCCATACTTCTCACTAAGTAACCCCAGGCCCCGCAATTGTGGCAGCCAGCTTTGGTTCATAGTTTAGCCTCTCCTGGGTCCCTCCAAGCCCAGCACACATAGCAGCCATCTGCAGATCACTTTGTAGCTCATGCCAGGTGGCAGGTGATCTTGGCCTGCACCTCCTGGGAGGCCCCAGAGCCAGGATACCCAGTGAACAACTTCAGACCACTTTGAGGTATTGAATTCCATCCAAGCACCTCCACAAGTGACACCCTCAAAGGGCAAACTTGAGTGTGTTGAAGGGATGGTGAAAAAGGGGAAGGGATTAAGAAGTACAGATTGGTTGTTACAGAAGAGTTGTGGGAATGTAAAGTACAACATAGGGAATATAGTCAATAATATTCTAATAACGATGAATGGTATCAGATGGATATGAGACTTATCGGGATGATCATTTAGTAAGTTACATGATGTCAAATCACTGGGGTGAACACCTGAAACTAATATTGTACGTCAACTGAAATTAAAAAATAAATAATGATTTAAAGAAAAATTATTTAACATTGTAACACAATTTGCTAATTAAGCATTAAAGAATAAGAAGTGCGTGGCCTACACATGAAAACAGTCATAAAACTGAACTTTTATGAAGGTGACCAGGTACTCTGCGTAGTTAGGAACTGCCTCATCTCTTCTTCATCACTTGTCTAATAATACCACCAATTGTGTTGTTAGGAACTGCCTCATCTCTTCTTCATCACTTGTCTAATAATACCACCAATTGTGTTGTATCTGAGCACTGGACAGACCAAGATGCCATTCCAGACTCTGAACAAGACACACTGACAGAATCCCCACTTTGAAATCCACTGGCTTAATACCAAGCAATTTCTTTCTGCTTTCTCTTATTCCTGTTTATCCTCTAACCATACTACACAGACTCTCTGGAGGGGTTATGACCAGTATCTAGTGTTCTTTTAAATTCCCAACTCCTGTTCCTAGTGCCTCTCTCAATACCTGGATTCTGACATCCCATGGGACCCGAGGCCCTAACATGTGCTCTACTTTAATCTGGCCTAACAGTGTGGGTCCCAACATTGCTCAACACTACGTATTTGGGCTGAGATTCAGAAATTGTGGCCAAACTATCAATCTTTCACTGTTTTCTGGTCTAATTGGATACTCAATCTGGTTTATCTTATCCCTACTAGAATAACAACTGGACTGGACTCAAAGAAGACACCTACTATAAGCCAGGGACTTCACCTATAAAAGAGAGCTACTGCTGCTTCTGTAGATTCATTAGGATTAACATTAAAATTGAGAATTATGACTCCAAGATGAAAATCACAATGGATGCCCAGATATAGTTCTAGACTATGTATCTAATGTTTTTTTTTCCCTTCATATACTGTCTCTGAACTGAGGAAGGGCCTTTTAAGAATATCTTCTTTGAAACTGCCAAAGTACAAGGTAGCTTGAGAATTCTAGTAGACTCATTATACATACACACATACATACATATATATACTGGGCTTATATATGTTATATAATATATATGTATATATGTTATGTATGTATGTGTGCATATATATATATACACACATATATATATATAATTCAAATAAGGCCAAATTTCGACAAATGAATACATACAAATATAGAAAGACTGCCTTTCAATTTCACACAATTTGAAAACTTGATACTAGCTGGTCTCTCCCCAGACTTCATCATACTATTGCATCACTTCAAATAAATTTTGTCCGAATTCTAGCAACGCTCTTTTACTATGAGGTATTTTTGTGAATCGCAGAAGAGAAGGTCAATGGATATTTAGAGGTTGTGGAAAAGAACAGCTGGATATTGGACACAGAGCGGATGTTGCAGTTTCGGGAGGGTGGTGGCACGATTGGGTGCAGAAGAAGAGTATGAATGAGTGTTTCATACCTCTTTGCAGAATGTGAAGGAGTGCTGGGAAGTTAGTTCCTATGATATTTTATGTTAAGGCAATAAGTACTGTGCATAAAATAGTCTGCAAGTCACATATATGAGGTATGTCCAGAAGTTCAACCATTGTTAATGTAAAGAGAACGGTTTGCATGACATCGATGTAACCTGGCAGCCAAGGAGAGTGGACTAGAATGCACATACATGAATGACAACTTCAATCTACTAGTCACTAGGGGCAGTAGATGCCCTTGAGTGAGCATGCGTACTGGGTGGCCATCATGTTCAAAATGACTTAGCAAATAGAGCAATGAATCTGCATCAAATGTTGCATTAAACTTAAACATTCCCCCACAGAAACTACTGGGATGATTCAGAAGGCTGCAGCTACAGGCAACTGGTAATTGGCAGCTTCATCAAGACAACACGCCCACTCATGCATCACATCTCCTGTAGTGTTTTTGGTGAAACATCAAATCACCCAGGTGACTCAGCCACCCTATAGCCAAGATTTGGCACCCTGCAACTTCTGTGTTTTCCCAAAACTAAAATCAGCTTTGAAAAGAAGAGATTTCAGACTGTCAATGATTCAAGAAAACACGACGAGGGCTCTGATGGTGACTGGGAGAACTGTGTGAGGTCCCAAGGTGCCTACTTTGAAGGGGACTGAGGCGTCACTGTCCTACGTACAATGTTTCTTGGAACTTCTTCGATAAAAGGCTCTATTTTTCACGTTACATGGCTGGATACTTTCTAGACAGACCTCACATTTGTTTTCCAAGCACACATGTTAAAAAATAAAAGAACTGTGCTTTTCTAATGTTGCCTTTAGTTTTTTGTTTTGTTTTAGTGGTGTTTGACCTGTTTCCCAAAGTCAAAACAACCTCCAATTCAGAAACCATTTTGCCAAGGTGTAGACCACTCACACATTGAGCACATCTACGGAGAGGTAGGTAAGAGATGATACATATACTATCTCATTTAATATCCACAGAATGATATGAGATACTAAATTAAAGTAGGTGTTACCTTCATTCTGCAGATGAAAAAAGGCGGATCAATCAGCTGGGGTAGCTTGCCCCATCATCTCACAACTAGCAAGTGGAGAAGCAGGTATTTAATTCTGATTGTTTTATATCAAAGTCTATTGTGTTCCAGCAAACCATTATTGTGGTGGAGTGGGGCTGGCGGTGATCATCAGGTGGGGGAGAGTGCTGCCAGCCTACTACCCTGCTACATTGCGAGCAACCCGAGTCGGAGCTGTTTGTGCTCAAAGAGCAACCAGGGGCCGAGCGCCCTGCCTCCAAGGAAACAACCAGTAATCTCTTGCTGACAAACAAGCATTCATGCCAAGTCGGCCCCACCCCCATTCTCACTACCCTCAGGAACTGACTTTGCAGCACTCCTTCACATTCCACAAAGACTGAAGCACCCGTTCATACTCCTCTGCACCCAATCCTCCTGCCACCACCCTCCTGAAACTTCACCGTCCGCTTCCGTGCCCAATACCCAGCTTCTCTTTTCCACAACCTCTTAGTCTCCAATGACCTTCTCCTCTGCAATCTCACACACCCACGAGGACACTGAGAGTTCAAGCTAATCTAACCCCCTGGCTTCTGCTTTCTGGCAACCCTTTCACTCAACTCTAGTTCGCTCCTAATCTTATTTCCCACAGTGACTATCTAACAAGGAATTTTCTCGTTTCTCATGAGCCCAGCCCCAAACCTCCCCTCCTTGCACCAGATGGCCCAGCCTTCTGATTCTCAGAGAAAAGGGCAGGACCCTCTGGTCAACACTGTCTTTCTTCATTGTCTTCACACTTGCCTGTCTCAGCAGAGAAGCCCCCCACCCCCCTCCCTTGCAAGCTAACAACTTGCCATGAAGTTTCTAATCGTCCCCTTCCCCATGTTTAGCTACATTTTTCTTTTTCTCTCCCTCTCATTTCCACAATCACTCTTCTCTCTTCTCAAGCTATGTCTCCTTCCCCTGGGTCTACAAATTTGCTGGGTATACTCCTTTCCTCATCAAGAAGGAAGGGCAGGAAGACATGGGTGGGCGAAGATTTACCGGATGCCCGCAGCGCTGTGCACAGCTCCTTAATCCTCACAAAACCTCACAATTCCTCTCTCACCAAGAGGTGAAAGTCAAACACCCAGATCTTCTCTCGCCATTCTCAAATTAGCTCACCTGAAATTTATACACTTTCCCACTACTCCAGGCATAGTACCACTGCACCAACTCACTATTCTGAATTTAACAAATCCAGTGACCTCCTGGGAATTTCTACCAGGGACTTTCTCCGAATCTTGAAACTTAATCTGTGTCAGATCTTAACTCCTAAGTTAAGTGCTTCAGTACTATGGGCACATAGAAACTGGTAAATGGGCTCATAACGCCATGCTCCTAGCAACTGAAGCGATAGTTTATCTCCCTTTCATGCTTCCACTCACTAAACACTGCTGATCTCTCTCCTCTACCCTTCTGTATCTCTGGAAGGCCTCACTTCATCTCTGTTGTACTGTTATAGCAACCTAGTTGTTGGTTCCCCAACTTCTATGACTCTAACTCATTATAGGTACTAATGGTCAAAATTGTAAAAGGGCACCTTTGCTCTGGCCAGTGGCTCAGTTGGTTGGAGCATCATCCCTTACACCAAAATGTTAAGGGTTTGTACTCCCAGTCAGGGCATGTACCTAGACTGTAGGTTCAATCCCCGGTGGGGGTGCATACAGGAGGCAACCAATAAATGTTGCTCTCTCACATCAATGTTCGTTTCTCTCTCTCTCTCTCTCTCTCTCTCTCTCTCTCTCTCAAACAACAAATACATCCGCAGATGAGGATTAAAAAATAAATTTAAAAGGGCACCTTTGATTATGTCATTATCCAACTCAAAAACCTTGAATCAGTAAATAAAATCAAAACCCCATATTGCAAGTGATCTGGGACCTCCACAATGAGGCCATAGGCACCTTTCCAAGTATCTTTGCCTGAGATGCTACTATTTCCAATCTCTAACTTAGCACTTTGAAACTACTAGACATTCCTATAGCTTCCCATTCCCATGTCATTCCTTTACCTACAAACATTTCCTAAGCGGTATCTATCTAATCATTAGGACCCCGCATGAATAACCCCCTCTATTGAGCATCACTTGATGTCCCAATCAGAAGGCCCTTCTCCAGCTTTGGTGTTCTCACAGCACTTTTGTTCTCACTATAGCTAAAGCACTCAGCACATTAGCCTTAGTGGTATAGTGATTATATCATAAAGCTGTATTTTTTACTCCCTTGTATTTTATAAGCCTAATAAGGACAGAGGAAGATTTTATTTGTGCTCACATGTTCTAAAAACCTGTAAGGTTCTTTGCACTCAGAAGATATTCATTACTGGGAGAGAATTCTAGAGAACCCAAAGTCTATGTCAGCATGAACTAAGCCACACCTTGGATGTGACTTTAACTCAAAAAGCCTAGTTTTTCATCCCTGGGGAGTTTGCTCAGCATCCACATTGTCTCATTATCAGGGTGTAAATCCATTTGTTCTGCATAAACCAAAACCTTTTTTGCAGGCTGTGAAGGGCAAAGTGGCAATAAATGACCAGGTTTCCCTACAAACACATTGCTACTACAGCTTTAATGGCTCAGTTGGCAAAACACTGGGCATCAGGGAACTAGGATAAAAAAAAAAAAAAAAAAAAATCACATTCTGGAAAAGACGTTTCCCTGTTTTAGTGTACTCCCAGTTGTGCGGATCTCGGCAGAAACCACGAGCATATTGTTCAGAGCAGTGGTTTCCCAAAAGCTGCATCAAACACCAATAATCTCCGTCAAACTGAAGGCTCCTGAAGTCTCAATCCAGGGGATTCCACCTTATTTCAGATCTGAGGGTGGGGCCCAGGAATCAAATGTTTAAGGTTCCCCAAACTTGATTCTGCTGGTAGGCAGTTTGGCAAGGGGGTGGTGGAGGGGTGTGTGCTTTGTGTAAGGAATTAAGAATTCAAACTACATTTGAGTAGAAATCTATGTATTTGAAGAAAATTTATAAGAATCATCTCTATTCCCTTGCTTGAAACTCATCTGTAGTTTTAATGGCGGAAGTAGCTCTCGTCAGCCTTGTGGTTAGGGGGTAAATAATATATTATCCGAGTTCCAAAAATCAAGCATGGCCCAAAAGGTTTTCTCTCCACAGCCCTCTGAATCATGACTCAACAACTACCCAAATTTTACCTGTAACAGAGAAATTAATTGGAATTGGCCTTTTTTCCCTGCCAGGCACATATTCTTAGATAACTATCTAAGGCAAGCTTCTCTTTCTCTTTTTTAGGCCTATTATTCAACTCTTGTTTCCTTCCAACTTTTCCCTCTATATCCTGGCCTCCTCACCCACAAGACCTTCTTCATTGCTCATATGCTAGTCTTTGCCTTTTGCCAACGAGTTTTCCATTAATCCCTGGGTGTCCATGTCCTGCCTCCTAACTCACTTACTGCAGACGGTTTCCAGGACTATTGCATTTCTGGTCCAAACATTTTATGTCAAAATTGAAACTGTACTTCGATTATTTCATTCACATTTAGAAATGTTCTCTCTTGGTTCATAAATGATTTGGCGATGAAGGCAATCTTTAACTCACTCTGAACTGGCAAAGATTTCCATGTTATAATTCATCACATACACTGATGCCAGAATAAACCTCCTAAAGGGCAACTTTAATCAAAAGCTCAAGCGTCTCCTGAGAGCATGCAAATTAAATTTCAGACTACACGGCAACGTATGCTTCTGCTCTCGATCTCAACCTTTGTACTCCAGCTAAAATGATATTGTACCTTAGTTTTCTTCAATAGTGCACACATCTAAACAATGAATGTTCAAGTGCACGATCAGATTAGATATGCCAAGGAAGGGAAGAAGTACACTGGTTTGGAGCAGAAGATTGCAGAGGTCAAATACAGAACTGGAGATATGCTTCAACACTCTAAAGGCTTCAGGAAAAGAAAAAAAAAATCTGGTTACAACCAGCAGGTCTCAGAAGTATTGGCTACCTTTATTCCTCTTTACCAAACAGTTTCAATACAGAAATAGCATCAATCCTGATAACGTAAACTTTACGTGATCATGTAAATTTGATTGATTACACAGGGAATAAAGGATAAATCAAGGTTCAGTTTATAAGCAGTCTGCAGTAATATCACTACATTAAAATTAGATATATTAAAATTTCAATCAGTATTTAAAAAAATACTGAAAAAGTTTTTTGAAATCTCCCTTCTTTTGTATCTCTATAAACACACTTATACAATCTAACTTAATATATAATGAACTGAAGGATTTTATCATCTTATTCCTCAAATAAATGCAAACCCATTAGGGTGGAGATTTTTTTCTGTTTTGCACACTCATGTGTCAGCACCCAAAACAAAGTCTGATAAATCAGAGGTGCTTGATAAGGCTTTATTGAATGAATGAATAAGTAAACTCAAAGTTCATGATCTGGGAGCCAGGCAAACAAGTTTCTCCTACTGGTATGGCTTTAGAAAATCGTTTCACCCGTGTCTAAAGCAAAATGACAGGTCCCATGTTCTCCAAAGTCTGTACTCTTAGGATACTAAGCTTGGGATTCTAAGAAACCTGAACAATATTTCTGAGGCAGAAGTAGTACTTCCTGATAATTAAAAAGAAACAAAACAAGAAACAATAACCCGAGGAACACCTCATCCCTACATGTACATGGAGTATGACAATTACCCCAGAAGTGCAGCCCCCAGACAAAAATACAAAAACTCCACACCAACCATGAAAACAACTGTAACACAACACCATCTTCAGAAGCTATTTCCAAAGCAGAGACAGAATCTGCATTACATTCAACACTGGTGGACAAACTCCACTAAGCAAACTAGGAAATTAGCAACAGAAGTGCAAACTATGCACCTAATGCCACAGGCCACTACTTAACCTTTCCGGTGTCTGATGTTTACCAACAGGCAATAAAACATGTCTCTGCTATTACACCAAAAATTATGATAAAAATGCCACCAAGAGTATGTGATGTTCAGGCTTGAAATTACAAGCCAACCATAAGATTCCAACTTTTCTAAGACCATTCTATTCATATATAAAATAAAAAGAGATGTACTCTGTGGTTCTGTGGGTCTGTAACTGCATTTAAAAACAAACAAACAAAAACCCAGAGGTGTCCACATATATTCAGGCTGTGACATTATAAAGTCAGGCTACACATGCCCCATTTTCTCCTGAGCACAAACCCAAGGAAATGGCCAAGTAAAACCTCCTAAGAAAACCTCATCTAGGGCAGCCTTCTTAAGTCTTCCAGCAGACAGTCAGACTAATCTTTTCAAAATGCAAGTACTATGTCACTTCTCTGATTAATGCCCTGCAATGTCTTCTCACTACCTTTCCAGTCCAACTCCACATTCCTAACACGGCCACTTAGGTCTGTCTACCTGCCTGCCCATAACCTTCCCACATGCCGTTTCCCCTTGGCTACCTCCTTTCCTCCTGGAGGCCTTCATTCATCACTTCCCTGAATCTGAAATGTTCTCCTTCCTCCCCCTTCACCGGCCACGTCTCCATGACTGATTTAAACATCTGTTCCTAGAAGTGGCTTTCCCTCATCTTCCCACTCACCCACCTAGGCCTGATCTATCTTGAAAATTTATGTACTGTAAGGTGGTTGTTTTGTGTGCTTTTTTTAATATAAAGGTTTGCTAGGTTTTGCAGGGGGACTATTTGTGCAGCAAATATTTACGAAGCCTCTGCTACAAATAAAGCTCTAAAGTATTAGGCAGGAATAGAAATGGCAGTAAAACTTTCTAACCTCAAAGAGCATAAAATTTGCGGAAGGAGAGAAGAAACTGAGTTCTCTGTGAAAAAGACTAAACTATTTTTTTTTTTTTTGTTTACCAGAGCAAATCACAAAAGAAATAAATGGGTTTCCGGAGATTATTGTATATTAATAAGTTAAGACGTTTTTCCCTCTGAGACATGTGGCTAGTGGCATAAGTTTCTTATTGTTTTTTTACAGCCTGAAAGGAAAAAAGCTAAGGCCTTTAAATTTTAAATTAAATCAAGTTATGGCCTTTAAAACACAGAGCTCATATGATGAAAACATCTCGTAGGTGGCATGTTTTTTAGAGAAGAACTCCACCTGAAATGTGCAACTTTCCCAGCTGTTCCCATCCATAATTGTGGGTGGTTTCTGTGTGGGTGCAAAAATAAGGATGGTTAAAAAAAATGGAAAACAATAATTCAATTGTCCAACTGAGAGTCATTAAAAAGTAAAATATGCTTCCTCTACCGAGTTCAAAAGAAAATGTTATTTGTATAAACAACTTAGGCATTTGGGAAGGTTCCACTTTAAAAGGACTTCCTGATTTATATAACCACATTTAAGTGGGTTACAATGAGGGTCTGTAATAACTGATGAATTTTCTTTTGATTCGGCAAATGAAAAGGTAATATGTTTCCTCAAATTTAATAAAAATCACAGATCCCTTTTGGAAGACTTCAGTTATGGTTGCTAATGGCATTGCCTCTGGTTTGCAACCTTTTCCAAAGAAATGCCCAAGAAGAGCTCCCTGGCCACACCCCAGCTAACGCATCACCACGGCATTAGACAATTAGTAGCAGTAATCCATACGGATGGGTATTTACAGCTCATAACTAAATTCTGAAGAAAGTCTTCACAGAAGCATTTAATAATGTCATAGCTTAGTAGTTGACGGTTGAATTTTATTATTTTAAGTTGAAGAAAATAGGTTCTTTTTTAGCTAAATTCATTTGACCTTTGAAATGTATTTCCCTGGTTGATAAATATATCAGGTTTTTTTTTAAACCTGAAACACAGGTTACTATCTCTCAAAGCGTCTTTATGCTGTATAGGAATCCCTTCGAAACACACAAAGCAAACTGTCATACCTCCCATTCTAGACTGTATTCCTAATTTATCACTTGGCAAACTGATCAAACAAAGCCTTTCCGTTGGACCTAACAGATGCATCCTCAAAGTGAATGCATTTATTTGGCATAAGATTTATGCATTTTCCCACATCAACTTCTCTAACAAGGAAAATGAAGGAAATGTTCCCAACTCCTCCCTTAAAAAATATCTTCTACTTCACACCCTCTGGGCGAGCATCAGTGATCACTTCTGTCAATGTACCAAGATGATTTCAGACCCACGGCTAAGTCACTTGACCACTGTATCACACTATTGCACACCCAGCTTCAGAGAGGTGACCAAACGACAAATATCTGCACCTAGGCAAAGCTCTGCTCACTCAGGAACTAACAATAAAGTCCTACGACTTAAAAGGGGACAACTTTAAATTTCTCTCCTGTGATCTCACCTTTCAACATATTCTCCTAAAGAAAGAAGAGAAAAGAATCCAAAATGTAGGGCACATTCCAGACAACACGTTACTCAAAACTTGGATTGGGTTCTACTTACTATTTATCAAACTTACAATTTGTACACAGATTTCCATACAAAAGCATTTGGGTTTCTTTTACAATGCAACATGCCCTTCATTTTAAGAACTATTAAGCACCAAATCATCAGTGTTGCTGTGTCTGCATATCTGCATTCAGACAGAGTAAATATCTGAACAGGACTACATTAGTTATGTCAAAAATATCTGGGCAATTATTACAAAACATATTTGGATCTGAATTATCTAATAGATGGCCTCATTTCTCCACTCGGTGTTGGGAACCATAATCTTAGCTGACAAGTGGTTGTGTGTTGTCTGTCGCTACCACAGGAATTTTCTGTTTAGGTGTGTCTAAAGGAATGAAGTCCCCACCTAAAATATTTACTAGCAAACTGACTCTCCTTCTTGGTAAATGTTTAATCTCTTGAGTTCAAGGTTCACATTGCCCAAGACTTTCATGAGAGTTAACACAGGCCACCACACAAGCTGTTTATGTACAACTGCAACCGGACTTTCCAATGGTTTCCAAAATTATGTAGAATGAACAAGCATTGCCTCTTATCAATGACTAATATTTTTATTGGCTCTGGTTCAGCATGACTAAGAATATCTTTTTTTTTTTAATCTAGACTTCTTTTAAGACTTTGGTTAAAAGTAATTTCAAATTATAGGCACTAAATAGAAAAACAAAATAGTAACTTGCATACCCCAACTTTGGTATGGACATACATTCTGAAGTAACAGACTAAGATTTACAGCATTTATTACCCTTTACTCTCATGAACTAAATTAACCTAGAAGATTCACAGTAATATCTTTGAGCTTATACTTGTTTAAATGAACTTGTTTAAAATAACCTGTTTCAAAGGAATAGGATTTTACTTTTTGTGGAGGAAATCTTTCCTACTAATAAGGTTGTAAGACTAGGCACTGACTCACGCTGGTTCACATGATTTCCACGCATGTACATGTACCAGGACTGATACAGTGAGTATTGTCTTTTTGCATTTATATACATATTACTATGCAATTATAGATGAATAATGATACATTTTGTACCTAGTCTACCCATATACTTATCTGAGGAGGAGTGAATCTTATACTAGTTTATAATCCCTCCCCTCCTCTACATCACAAATCTCCAAGCTCCAAGTGTCTAGCTACTCAACTCCTCACTTACTCCTAACTCAATGTCTTTACTCAGTTCAAAACTGAAGCAGTACAAAAAGTGGGCAGTTAGAGCAGCTGTGAGAAGTTAAGTGGATGGCCTCATAAGCTGCTTCCCACTAGGCCAACACAGCAGTGGGCAGATAAAAGGGAGCCATCAAAAGCTCACCTGCAGCTCATTCATCCTCAGAAAAGGGAGGAGCAATGACCTCTTTCTGCTCTTGAATGGAAAGGAGGAGCTAAAAGGAGAATGTCCCTTGCTGCCCTGCTTGGGACTTTAATTCTGGAAACAACTAACCTGCTCTCTGAGCCACAGGAATTCCCCACGGCGTCCCAGGCCACCATTCCCATTTTGCTTCCTTCCAAGCCAGCAATGTGTCACTGATACCAAAACAAGAAAACAAAAAAGCCAGCAGGCACAAGGCCAAAAGGGGGGTGCAGAAGGGGACAGCTGAAGAGTGGGGCCAATTTACAGGCCAGACACAGGCCTATGAGTCTAAAAAAATTCCTGGAACAGCTTCCACTAATTAGGTAATTATATTGATATAGAAGCAGCTCCTTCTTTTCCTTATTTTGTTCTAGATCTGTTTCCCACCCTACTCCACTGTACGCACACTGAAAGTAGACCTCTTACTCACCTTCCTACTGCCCTCCCAGCCACGTCCGCCATCACGACTTACAGAAAGTCTGCAAACGTCTTCATTTTATGATTATTGTGTACTGACATTGCTCACTTATAAAAGATGAGCTTTTCTGGTGAGTCATCAGTTTTAGTGGTTACCTCTTTGCTTACGTCCCAAGACTACTCTGGCGGAGATGGCTGTGGCTATTACACAAAGCTTAGAGTCACAGCCGCCTCTACTTCATTCCTCTTTTACTGACTCAGAGGAATAAAGAAGCAGCTGAAAGTGGGGCCTCGACAAGCTATTTTAAAGGTAACTGACACTAAAAATATATAATGAAAACAAATAAATAAAGACAGCTGACATTTTGTACCTTCCCATGCAGAATTGAACATGACAAAGGTGGGTAAGGACAGTTCCTGCAGTCCACCCATGCCAGCCTTACCCAGTAGCCTCAGGGATGCACTCGTGGATGCCTATCCTTGGGACAATGGCTTGCCATATCCTCACATAAGCCCTGCGTGTTAGGAATGACTATTGAAAGTCTACTATTTCTTTATCACATGCCTTGTTACTTGTAACTATGTAGACTGCACTTGGAGGCTCAGTAAAAGGATACAAAGGTTAGATGGTGAAGATATGGAAACATATCTATATTTTTACATTAGTTGTGTAGAAATAACTTATGTTTATAAATATTTTTACTCTAAGCTAGATTTTCCTAACAAAGCATTGGTGTTTAAGCCAGATTCCCTGTAATAGGAGCTAAATAAAGTAAGTCTCCTGGTATAAAAGTAGCAAACAGTATGACACCTATCCCTACACAGTATTCGCCCTGACCTAACTCCTCAAAGCCCTCTAAGCATTATCATTTAATTTAACATTCATTGCATCTAATAAGCCTCTTCCTACTGATCAACTCACACCTTGCACATCTTATCTGCCAGAGCCACAACCACCACAACCATTTGGCCAAAGTGGAAAGTGACAATGAGACCCAATGTTGACACAACCTCGGAAAATCACCTCCCATCTGCCTAGGAGACCACATAACATCATGATTAAAAACCTACCTCTGCAGCTACTGTGTGCGACGTTAAGAAGGTATTTTAAGAAGCACAATGGAATTAAGGCAAATATGTTTACTATACTATTAATAACAAGCAAAAGACCAACTAAAAGCAACCTGAATATACTATAGGGACTTCATAAATTCATGTATATAAATATGACGAAACATTCTAAAGTCAAGAAATTATTAAAAATTGTATCTATAAAAACCCAGACATATTAGCTATGATCTTCTTTATAAAGAAAAACATAAATGTATTATTTTATTAGAAAAATAAACACATAAATAAAAAAATTAAATTTTATAAGGAAAACTGTCATTTATTCAACAATTTAACAAAGGGTCTACCATGAGTCACACCCTAGGTCAGGCACTAGAGCTAAAATGGTATTTAAAAAAAAAAAATAGAGATCTGACCTCTGCCTTCTTGGAATTTACAGGTTTCATTACTAAGATAAAATAATTGCAGTTATGTGAGTATATGGGTATTCTTTCTTTTTTCTAAATAATAATGCTTACATATTAATATTTTAGTAATATTAATCTCAGCTTTTAGTAATCTAAGCTTTTGTCTGGCTAGGTATGTGTTACAAAGCCTGTATTGGGGGCTCGATATTTATGACAAATGTCAAGAAGTGGCACACAGAATGATAGCTATTGTCCCAAATGCCATGGTTCATGTCACTGATGTCCTTGCCCTTTTGTCCAGTGAAGAGGAAGAAGTCTTGCTGCATCAGGCCCCTGTGGCAGTCCTCTGCCTTCTTGCTAGAGGCTCCCTAACTAGCCCCCAACCAAGGGACAAACATGGCTCAGCACCTTTCCTTAGAGAGCTGAGAGCAGAGGAAGCCATTTCTGGTCCCAGGAGCCAGTCCCCTCCACACCCCGCTCAGAGTAACCGACACTCAGCTAATAAAGTGAGCACCTGGCCCAGCTCCCCTGAGAGACTGCCAGCTTGCCCACAAAGATGTACGCATAATGCAAATCCCTCCTGCAGAAACTGACTGCGCAAGGACTGTGCACTTTGCCCAATCATTTCTCCAGGAGAAACTCTCATGAATGTAAACAAGCTAAAGTCACACAGGGAATCAGAAACCCATTCAGCTCATCTTCTCCTGAGAGCCTTTCTCTCGTGGAGATAACACTGCCTGTCCTCGCACAGCTGGCTTTGGACTTGCTACTTATTTATAAAAACAGTAAAAATGCGTAGAATTGAGAAAACTATAAAAGAAATGGCAGACGAAAGAGAGGACTGAATGGGACGGTGAGAGGCAGGTCGGGGTCAAAAATCTCTGCTCCTCGAAGTGTGGTCCGTGCACCAGCAGCGTCCACACCACTTTCAAGTCTGCTGGAAAGGCAGGCAGAGCTGCACACTGCACCCGAGACCTTCTCAATCAGAAAGGCATTTAATAAGGTCTCCTGGTGTGTCATACACACATAAAAACTTGGGAGTCACTGTTCCAGATACCTGTAATGTTCTATTTTTATACCGGGAAGGTGAGTACACTTAGCACTATTCTCTAAAATGTGCACATATTTTAGACAGTCTTCTGATTCTGTGACATGTCTCCAATTTTGCCTACAAATGGACCCCATCCGTACAAACTGGCAAGTGGGGATTGTTACAATGTGGGAGAAAGGATGCTACATGAATCTGATCACCAAACAGTAAACTCAGATACGGAGAGAACTTCAGAGATCACATAACCCAGCCTATTCACTTTATGGGAAACGAAACCGTGTGGTTTAGGAAGGGGCATGCCTTTTCCCACGGGCAGACTGCTAAATTACTGTGGCAAAGTTGGATTAGGGCTCAAGTCTCCTGGTCCCCAGTAACGTTCTGTGATCTACAATACTGGTTGAATATGTCATGACTGAGTTTTTCCCCTATATAAGCAACTACTCATATTAAAAGAGAAATCGGTATTTAGCAAAAAAAAACAACAACAATCATTTAAACCAGTACCTTGTATATTTAATAACAGAGGCCCAATATGTATGTTTGAATGAATGATCACCTTTGAGGCAGAGACACTGTTATCCACACCTTCTCAAAGGGCTGAGCTGAATTATAGAATTATTAAGAAATTCCCTTGTGGGAGAAACCACAGAGCTCAATTTTAAAACAATTTATAATACCTTCTTCCAGTCACCAAAAATTGCCCTTTGTCTTTATCATAGTCAGGATAGTTTACATGTTTAATATTTGAGTGTGTGAATCTGTGTGATTTCAATGAAATCAGTAACTTAAGTAGGACTTTTAAAATTATTACTTAGGATATTGAAGAACAGGAGTACTCACCAATACTAATTTCATCATCTGTTTCAGCATCGCCAATACATTCAAACTGGAAATCTTGCAGCGACTGGGAAAACTTCTGTACTGCCATGGACAGATCTGTAATTCAAGTTTAAAAGGCGTAAGTTGAAGGTGCCATGGAATACTCAAGTTTCCACCTGTAACATTATATAACTTTGATGTTAATACTATATTAACCAGAGCCTTTTAAAATACCAGCTTGACAAATACAAGCAGAATTTAAAGAGACCACTAAAGAAATATTTTAAGAACAGGATCTGCTCTGCTCGAAGGGGATCTGCCTTTAAGAAAGTGTTGGTGCCACTCACGTATTATCTGGAAGCCAACTTCCCAAAGGCTTTACCAAAGAATTACCATTCATTCCCTACAAATGGAGCATTTATTCTATTTTTTTTTTAAATGGAACGCTACCGAGGTTGCTGGAGGAGGGGGAGCAGTCAACCTTTGATTAGAATGGGTCATTGATGTTATTCTATCAGGCTGTGAAGCAGGTAGAGAATATATTTTTACTAATAAACTACTGGTTTTGATCTTCTTCTGAGGTGAAAGGCCACCTGGAAGGTTGTTTACAAATAACCTTGTGATTTATTAGAGATCTACAACTAAACATACTCTTCAATCCTGACTTCAATTTGAACAACATCCAGAGTATGGCTAAATCCAGAAGATGAATTCTTCTTTGTTCCTGAGAGAATAAAGATGAGTCCAGAATGATAAGAAGGATATCCCTGGGAGACAGAAGCCTAGGATGCAACCTAACAGAATGACTAAGAAAGCAGACTCTGGAGCTAGGCTGCCTGGGTTGAAACCCAAGTCCCACCACGCACATGACCTTGAGCAAATTATTTAACTTCTATGGGCCTCTGTTTACTCATCCATAAAAAGTGAGTGGCAATGGCAAGTAAGTTAATATTTGTAAAAGGTTTAGGACAGAGCCTGTCATTTAAGCACTATGTTTGATGGATAAGATTAAAAATAAATCAATCTGACAGTGCAGTATCACAGAAGCTTCAAAGGTCCCACCTCTCAGAACTACTCCGGTCATCTATGTCAACCCTTCCACAGAAGTCTGCACCAGCAGGAAAACTTTTTTTGGGAATTCACCGTACATTTCATCGAATGGTATCTCCCCTGGGTTCAAGTCCAATACCTGAACCCTCACATTAAATTCAAGCAATAGGACGCCACAAAGACTCTCTCCAACCAACCTTCACTCAGGCTCCTCGGAGCCCTCTTAACTAGGCCTCTACTTGGGCTCCCCTTCCTCACTGGACCGGCATAGCCCTGTTTTAGCAAGAATCCTGCCAAGTCAATTTAGAGAGAAAACACAGCCTGGATACCTGATCAAATTCCTCCTCCCCCACCCTTGATGAAGAAGTTCTTGGCCTGTCTTCACCAAGAACCCTCCCACCCTTGGTGTCTCCTCTTAGTAATCTTCCATTTGCAACACCCCCAGCCTGCTCCTTGGCTATGTAAATCCCCATTTGTTCTTGTTGCATCCAGAGTTAAGCCTGATCTCTCTCTCTCCCATTGTGACACTCTTGGCATCTATAGCAACAGCCCTGAATAAAGTCTTCCTTACCCTTTTTAGCAAGTGTCAGAATATTCTTTTCTCTAAGAGAACAATTATGGCTCCATGCCTAGACATGGCCCCATGATTTATTATGGTAACCCATCATTCATGAACCTCCAAGCCCATGTACCTGTCAAAGTAAGCACTCACACGTGACTAGGTCTCCAAACATGAAGGTCACTTTCGGCACCACTGTGACCCAAGAACTCACCAACACACTGACACCAAGGACAATTCTGAGGACCAGAGGCCTCGAGCCTCAGAGAGGCTTTTAGAAAACAACAAATATAAACACATATACAAGACTGAATTTTTTAAAATATTGACTGAGAAAATAAATCATGCTCTGGAAAGAGGATGCAGAGTAACACCTCTTCCCACAAGAGAAGTAACATTGTGGGACCAGCTCACATCCTCCTTGAGAGGCACTTTCAATTTAAGAGAGCGGAAGTCTATCAGATTAAAAATGGCTCTGCTTTGGACTTTCAGGAAGAAAGATGAAGGGAGCCTCCATAGTGAATGATCAGTCAGCGAGAAAAAGGCTTCATCAGAACTAGACTCCACCAATCAGCTGTGAAGCCTTGAACAGTCACTCGTCCTTCCTGAGACCCATTTTTCTTGTCCATACAACAGAGAATTAATACGGCGTAGGTTTGTTACAAAGACTAAATGAAGATGTGCCTGGCACACATGAGGCAACTCAATAAATGGCTTCAGTTGTCATTCCAGCCCAGCTCATTAAGGTGGAGGATTAGCTGGCCTTGCAGACAGAAGGGCCCTGTACAAAAGCGTGCATTTAAGTGACAGTGCACAGCTCTGGCTGAAGCTAGAGAAATTGCAACACCTGTAGCAGATGTCACGAGAAGACAAAGACAGGAAGCACACCTGTAGGATAGTTTTAAGCCAAGCTATACGTGGGTACCCTCACCAAGACTTGGCAAAAAGCATTCTACTTAACATCCATTTATTTTTCCATGTACAATATCAAGGCTTATGCTAAAATGGATTTGAAGTTACAGATGCAATTCTTGCACAGCGGACTTGAGAAGGAAGGAGGGGGTTATATGAGTAGATCGGGGTCCTGAGGACCCTGTCACAGGGATCCTCCTTCTCTCCCCTCCTCACCGCAGCCTCCTCCGAGCTTCCCCTCAAAACTAAATGAGTTATCTGGAGGCTCTGTCCTAGGGAAATCTTGACCACCCCTAATGACTGATCATTTCCTCCAAAATTGTTCTTTGCTTCCCATGGCTTTGCTCCTTGACTGAGAACGGTAAGCTGCTTTGTCCTTTCACAGAGATCACAGTGAATGCACCATGACAACTCCTATCTCCAAACAAGAACACATTTGCCCACTTTGTAAGCTACCCTTCTCAAGGTAGCTAAGTGATTGAGAGTGTGAGCTTTCATGGCAGATTACCCAGGTTAGCTTCCTGCTTCTACCAGTCAGTAGCATGACTGTGGGCAAGTTCCATAACCTGTCTGGACCTCAGAGTCCTCATCTGTTCCACGGTATAGAACCCACCTCTCAGGGTTATTGTGAGAAGTAAATAAATGAGTTAATATAAATGAAGCACTTAGAACAGTGTCTGACACACACTTAAGCACTTAAACATGTTGGTTATTTCTATGTTGAGCATCTCAGAAAAGAAAGGAAAAGGTAAAATTTCAGGAATGGAGGTGGCAGCTGTTAGACCTTAGATATCCTTGGAAGGAGCTCACGAAAACAGTCTGTTGACAGCGATTTAAAATTCTTTCTTGGTGCACTGCCATCATGCTGTAACGGAGAGAATCTGATCAGTTAACATTTCTGTGTAAGAGTCAGGTGTCTGTTTCAACCCCGGATAGAATCAAGAATGCAGGAACAATCCCTTCACAGTCCTTTTAGAAGCATAATGAGAAAGGATTATACAAGATAATATGGTGCTCAACTAGTTCAGAGGATAATTCCACAAATAAAGGGAAAAGTTCAAAATACAACTTATTTTCAACTTCAGGTATCTTGCTTCTCAATTTTCCTTTTACTTTTCTCATTTAAAAAAAAAAAAGTACTGATGAGGTCAAAAATATTACCAAGGCACAGAACTTATGGTGCGTTCTGGCGGTAACACTGACCAGGCTGCCAAATGAGGAATCCAGCTCACGTGTTTCATCTCGGCTCCATCTCTTACTGTGTGCAGTTCTGACTTGGAGAACCCAATACCTTCTGCTGACTTAAAACCACATGAAATGAGCCTTCCCTCCATCTGAAGTTTCTGAGCACTGATCAGATGTGCAAAACCAACGTGCTGGTTCTGAAACCTTTTAAATAAAAGTGATTCACATGTGATTATACAGACCTTGAATTTGAAACCTCAGTTTTTAAAGCTTATTGTTGAATTTTAAAGTACCGAGTTGTGTAATGATAGAATGAACACGTTATCTTAAATGCAAAAAGAAAGATCAAGTGAATAAAACATTACAACCAGGAAATATAGTTTAGGCAAGAGTATTGTCTCTTTTTCCCTATTTCTACCCAATTATTGGAAATTGAAGACAGCCAAGAAAAATATCCCAGTCAGAGCTACCACGGCCACATTCTATGGTGAAGGCAAAGGCATAACGTTTACTAGGGAGCAAAGTGGTACATAGCGAAGATGCTACAAGTACCACTCACTCCACATCCTTTTCATCTGCCTAACCTGCAAGGTAAGTGTAGGATGTCTTCACATGTATTCTTCCCCTTATAACTTGGAAGAAATTACACTGGGCTTTACTCTGCAGTGTTCTTATATCAAAGGGTTAACCTACAGCACCCATGACTGTATGATGCCAATGAAACACTAAAACTTCATTTCATTAAAGAAGTACAAAACAGTAAATGTTTAATTATAACTCTCCTTACACACAGACTTGAGAGCTGGAGCCTCCCTGCTCCTTGAGAAGTGTTAATAGCACTCCTTTTACAGTGTCAGCTATGGACGTGACCTGTACTTATGTCACGGCAAGTACAACCAGCCAGTCCACTGGGATAAGGGTATAAGGCAGCCCTTCCTGAAATCAAGTTGCTCTGGGATTAGATTTAAGCAAGACTCACAGAAGCAATATATCCAGACATGTTTGTAGAATTATCAGCTCCACGCTGTCATGAAGAAAGCAGAGAGTACAAAACAATAAGAATTCAAGGTAAAAACAGAAAATAAACTTCCCTCCAACAGGACAGAGTCCAGTAGGGACCTGAGCCACGTAAATCAACTCCATCAAAGGTCAACTGATAAAGTCTCCACCAGAGGTTGACACATTCGCCACACAGAGAGTGCCTACTACGCGCCTGATACTTTCCCATGAACTGAATGAAGTTGAACCACTCATATAACAGCCATATAAGTTAGATACCATCACTCCCATTTACAGATGAAGGACCTGAGGCATAGAAGTGAGAAGACTTCACCAAGGCCACACAAACTAGTAAATAACAAAGCCAGAATTTCATCCCGGGGAACCTGGTTCCGGAATCCCCGCCTCCCCACACTGCTGTACTGCTCTACACACAGAGACAGCAGATAAAAAGATACAATCAGTTGTGCCTCAGAGGACAGAGAAGGCTTCTCAGAGGAAATTAATGAAAACAGGGACTTGAATGACTTACCAATGCATTAGGCAAGACCAAATCAAGAAAATGTCCAGAATCTTCCAAAAAGCATATGCTACATATCCAGCCACATCTATCAAGACTCACACCAAACTGAGGTGCTGGTTATTACCACAAACCAACCACCCAGTCTCATGTACCTCTGTTTATATTGTTATTCCACCTTCTCGAATTATATATACTCTTCTCCCACATTCTATTTCAACGTCCCTCTCAAGCCCCCATTTCTTCCAAAACCTTCCTAATCTCCTTTACACTTGCCCACTTCCCACTATATGTGACTCCCTTGCTGTGCTTTCCCTATTTTACCTTTTATCCAGCTATCCAAAAATACAGCTTATCCACCTTACTTTACATAGTTTACGAAAAGAAGGAGACTGTACCATCCATGAACACTGCCAAGTAATCAACACCATACCTTATGTGCAACAGGAACTCAATTATCGAAACCATGAATTTCTGAAAGGTGGTTACATACTCCAATCCTCCGGGTGCCACTCACCTTCCCTTCTTCCCGTTCCCGCTCTTGAAAGTCCCTAATGTGGGTTTTTAAGCCACTTGTAAAACATGTTATCCATTGTCCAAAACAATAATAAGAGAGATATTTTACTACTTATAAGAAACTTTGATATACACTTATAATGCTAGCAATAGCATTAGTAAGGTGTTTTACTAATTCAAAGTTCTTAATTCTCACACAAAGCTAGGAGGGCTGAAGCTCTGAAAAGTTATGTAATAACTTACTTTGTCCAGAATCTAAGCACTAGACTCCAAACTGGGCAGGCCTTCTGCTTCCCAAGGATGTTTTCCTAACGCATACCATAGCTAATTTCCCCAAAATAGCAGGCATTAAAACCAGGGAGGGTACAACCTTTAGACAACATCTACCTTATCCTTTAGCTGCTGCATAAATGTTAAGTGGCAAGACTCTTACTGGACTCTGTGAGAGAGGGCTGGCTATGCTTATTAGCATGGAATAAGCTAGCACAAACATATTATTAAATGGTCATTATGAAACACCATGCTAAGATTCAAAGGAAGTGTTTTTCTAATCCCACCAAATAGCTGAATCATATTCTTGGTGTTAAGCTTCCTGAAGGTAGGTACATATTCTTCATCTCTCTTTGCCCTTAGTGCCCAATAGAAAGCAAACACATCAGAAATGAGGAAAGATAGAAAATATATGAGTCATTTTAACCAAACTGCTAAAATTATTCACATTGTGAAGGCTGAAGCATGAGGAAAGACTTGATTCTTCTTCTAACCTGAGCCTAGGAACTTTAACTTTTCAACTTTCCAGTCCTGCATCTGGACTTCCAGATAGCCTTCTAATTATCCCCTGCAGGACCCACCCAATGTTTATGTGTAGATCATAAACATTGACGTGACATCTATTATCCAGACTACCATAGTGTGACCAGACCTCCTGGTACCCAGCATCCTGTCTGCCCGACAGCTGACTGAACCACCTTGGACCAATCTAGGGCTGAGAATAAAGAAATGAACTCAAGAATGCACTCTTTACTATAAGAACTTTGAACTTTTCTTTCTTTTTTGGAGTATTTCTGGAGTTTGGCCTAGCTGTGCAGGAGCGGTTTATTCAGGGGTCTTGGAGTTTGCAAACTTCTTAGTTTGCAAACTCCAAGACCCCTGAATAAACCGCTATCAATTATTTCTAGCAAAGCCTCCGGGCGCTTTCTGAGTTCATTCAACACACAAAAGAGACCAGAGGGACCAGAAAGAAAGAGAAAAGTATACACCAACTACCAGTGTGTTCACAATATAAGAATCTACTATAGGTAAATTACTGAAAAGTTTATGGTACTAGGAACACACATGAGTATAACTGCAAGCCTTAACTTAATAAAAAAAGACCCTGTACACAGAATATGTCCAGGAATTACTAAATAAGCCTTGGTTTTAAATACCTGCAGTTATGTTTTCAGTCTTCTCTCAGGGAACACAAGTGTCAGACAGCTAGATGGAGAGAAGGGAGAGGAAAAGAACAGCGTGTGTGCCAAAGCATAAGAAAAACACAACGAGAAAGATCCATGTCCATGGCTCTGACTTAAACAAAGCTTTAAAATGCCCACTTTGTTATTTTCTATTTTACATAAACGGCTACAAAATAATAGTTGTCCGATATTTACTAAAGAAGACCCAGTACAGGGGGAAACTCCTTCCCTTCTCACTCCCCAGGACATCTTGGCAGCTGCTCTCGGTTGGGGTCCATCCCACATGAAGGCCGGAAGATGGTGGCCACAAAGAAGACAAAAAAGCCTCTGGAGTCAATCAGTCCTAGGCTCTAGCTTGTTATGAAAAGTGGAAAGTTCGTGCTGGGGTACAAGAGACTCTGAAGATGATCAGAGAAGGCAAAGCAAAACGGGTCACCCTGGCCAACAGCTGTCCAGCCTTGAGGAGACCTGAAATAGAGTGCTGTGCCGTGTTGGCCGACTGGGGTCCACCCCAGCACTGGCCATGACACTGAACTGGGCACCACGTGTGGAAAATACTGGAGTGTGCACACTGGTTATCATTGATTCAGGCAATTCTGGTATCATTAGAAGCTGGCAGAAGAGACTGGTGAAGAGGAAGTCAAGCAAATTTTTTCTTTAATAAAATTGGCCAGAGTTTGGTTTAAAAATAAATAAATAGCCCTGGCTGGTGTGGCTCAGTGGATTGAGCACAGGCCTGCAAAGCAAAGGGTTGCTGGTTTGATTATTAGTCAGGGCACATGCCTGGGTTTCGGGCCAGGTCCCCAGTGGGGGGCATATAAGAGGCAACCACACACTGATGTTTCTCTCCCTCTCTCCTTCCCTTCCCCTTTCTCTAAAAATAAATAAATAAAATCTTTAAAAAATATATCCGGCCAGAGCTTGGTTTAAAAACAGGAAGGAAAAAGGAGAATAAGGCCCAGGACAAAGCTTGGTACTAATAATTACTCAATAAATGTATGTTGAGCGGAAGTGAAATTGAGAGACTTACAGCAATGAAATCAAGGAATTCTCTTTCCTCGAAGGGCTTGAGAAACACAACCATGAAACAATAGCTGTGTCCACAGGAGGTCACAGGGAACAGGATCACCAGAGGCCAACAGTGCTTCATGCCCTTGTTAATATAAAAAGCACAGACTGCTCTGGGCCACAAAATTAACTTGCTGTACCCTGAGGTGTCCCAACATGGTTCTTCTGCCACTGTGCAGTTGGTAAAACAAATCAGCACAGCTTCAGATGGCCTCGCTAAGGTCTGCACCAGACACGTCCACAGGATCCCATTTCTGCACCCTGCTTGGCAGTGGATACAACCACCCTTCTAGCAGGCAATATAGGAAAATCAAAGCATCTGTTCTCAGTGATGAACTATAGTTTTAAGTGAAGAGTGTGCTCAGATCTGGGAAGAAGCCCTTTGGAATCAATCTTTGTTTCATGTCATGGACTAAGTGTGGCCAAAAGTCAGACAGACATGTACATCAATCCAGGGGTCACCACTCACTGCAATGCCTTAGAGCAGGCACTGAGCTTCTCTGAATCTGAGATTCCTCATGTACCCGGGGAAGATGCTAACCCCCTGCAAGCCTGTCATGAATATTACATGAAATTGGCCTAGCACAGTGTCTGGTACCAAACAGAGACTTGAAATACTGGTTCTCAACAAATGTTAACTATTAAACCACTTTTATTATAATGGCAAAGGCAGAATATGAAATATTTTTATTGTAAACATAACATAGTTAATCTGTGTATTAAATTACTATCTGCAGGAGAGTTTCAGCAAAAATAGTGGGCTGGCTTCTAATAAAGGCCAAACAGTTCGTAATCCCATAAATGATATGTGTCTGGCAAGCAGTTCCAGAAGATTCTGCCCTAAAAACAATAAACAGGAACCAACACTTGGCCAGATTTTATCCAACAGTTTCTATAAAGCTACAAATTCCATGAAAATTAAAAACAAAAATCCCACAAAGACTTCACTCTTGCTACAGTGCAAGTTAAAAATAGAAAGTTCAAAAGATGAAATAAACTACCCTATCTTCCTCCCCTGGGGACAAAACCTGGGGTTCAGGGCGGGAGGCGGGGGGCTGGTAAGGAAACAACTGCACATTGCAGGTTCCCAGGGTTCTCTTCCGGCCTCGGTAAGCATTCCTTTGCTGCCTCCTTTAAGATTTCTCTTCCTGGAACCTTTTCCCTCAGAAGGGTTTGTCCTTAGCCACCTTGCTGGAACTTGTTCTTTCTTAAGTAGTATTTACCTGTATGTGCACCTATATATGTAGGCAACTCCTAAGTAATGGTTTCAGTTTGGATGCTGGAATTCCGAGCAACATTTCCTCAAACATCTCCCTTGCCTTTTTTTGTGTTAACTAGAAAATGAGTCACCCAACATGCAGGAGGACTTTGCAGTTTTCCTACCCTTTCTGGCAACACAGGGATGGCCTGCCGTGTTTTATGGGCTTCCTCGGCTACTTTTCCACCCTTGACCTCTTCTTCCCTAGTCCAATCACTCATTTCCCACTGTTTGCCGGGATCCACATCTTAGACTCTTATTAACAGACTCAGTAATGGAAAGTGTTAGTGTCCCAGCCCACTTTTCTCCGACTACTTGAAGCACTATCTACCCAAGAAGACAAATCTAGGAGAGCACTTGGTGCTACCTGATCTTTTGGATCAGCCTAGTGCCAACTCTTGAAACTTACTTCTTGTTTCCATCATCATCCCCTTCTTGGTATCATATACCAAGTACGTTTGTGGTTAAACCGTGATTTGACTCGTTTAATTTCCTTTTTAAAGCACGGCACTAAGCTGCTACCTACTAGACAATGCAGGCATATCATCTTTCCCTTATGTTTCTTAGGCCATCTTTCTTCTCAAGTTGTTCTTTGTACCTTCAATATTCCAGCCAAACACATAAAGCTACACTTCAATTTTCTCACCACCCACTTAGTCACTAGTCCCTCTCCACGTTGGACGCAGCCCTTTGTCTCTTAAATGTCTTCAGATAAAGAAGCGGCATCAGACCTTACAGGAGCAGCTGGCTCTACTTGAAGACAACGCATATAGCTTCCTTTTGTCCTTTTAAAGAGCTTGTAAGATCTGTCTCCCCTAGACAGATGGACCTGAAAGCCACCCTGCAGAAGCCCTCCAGGGCATCTGCTGATTCTCAGATATTGAACACCCAACATGGTTCATCCTGCACACCAGGGACCAAGGCTTCAGAAAGCCTTGGTGTATCTCAGTGTATCTTCCTGGTTCCACTTTTATTAGAAAATTGGGCGAAAGGAAGCTAAGTAATTTTATACTGTTTTACATTGTTTTAGAATGCACATATTGTGGATAAAGCAGAATTCATATGAATTAAGTTGTACCTTGTTACTTCCACTGGGGCACCCAGTTTGGGCCAAGCCATGTCCATTTCCCCTTCCTCTGATAGAAAATTTTGAGAAGTACTACATTACTGTCATCTACCTCTTTTCTGAATGTCTGCTGATATACCATACAATTTTTTATATTATTATATTTACTTGTATCTTAGTCCCATAACACTCACCAAACATTAAAGCTGGTGGAGGACAGAGCAGCTCTCCAATCTTTACTGCATCCAGCACAGGGCCTTGAAAATAGGACTCTGTCCATAGACAGAATAGGATGCAGGAATTCAGAGTATGTATCTAGGAAAGGCAAACTAAGGCCCTTCCAGGACTGGCAAAGAGCAACTTGAGATAAGAAGCCAGGTGGTTAGAAGCAGACTTGCCTGTAGCTATAAATGATGCTATGAGGAAAACCAGAGCCCTAGTCAACAGACACACCTAACCAGCTGGACAGCAAATCAAGCAGATGAGATCTGAGGAGCCAGAGAGAATGGTAGGAGTTTTTTGCATTTAAGATCTTTTGGCAAGCTGGGCAAACAGCAAAGCCGTGGAAGCTAACAAAAGCAGCCCAGATATTTTAGCTGCTGACCTCAAATCATAGCATTGATTTAGAAGAAACCCAACTCTAAAAATGATTCTGGTGGTCTAATCAAGTTTGATGGGGAGAGCGTTTAGTTTTAAAAGGTTTTTAATTCTACAAACATAAATCACTGGAGAAGAGAACAAGAGCGGGCTTTTATTTCCTTGTATCATTTCCTAATGCGAGGAAGTCCCCCTAGAAAATGAGAAGAGCAAGGATTTGAGTGTCAGACGAGCGGTTAAACTATCCATTTCGCTACGTGGACAAGTCACTTAAGCTCTTCAAGTTTCAGTGAAATTGATCCATAAAATGAAAAGAGTGTTAATACGTCTACTTCATACAATTGTTGTAGTGACCACGTGAAGTCAGCAAAGCACATAATGAGAGCTGGATAAGCTATCATAAACTATCACACCTACTATTACTTTTCAGGAGGAAATCATCGGCTAGAAAGATGTCACTCTTGGCTCTCAGGGACTGGACCATGTTAAGCTTACCTCCCTGTGCTTGCCGACCAAGGTAACGCTGAAGTGACAGCAAACACCCCTACAGTCCAACTGTCTCTATTCCGAAAGGTAAGCTTATCGTAAGTGCATTTTCCCATCAGCTGTTTAGCCACATGCAACATTAAAGTTCTACAACACTTGTATTGCCTCTGATAACTGAGGCATTAAACCTTTATTAAAGTATCGCCTCAGTGGTTAGATATCTGCATTCCAGCATTCCTTAAAATATTCCTAGACCCCATACTGAAATCTGTTTAACCAAGCAAAGACACAAGCTAACATATGTGACTGTCCAAAGATTTTCTAAGCACAATCTAAACAGAACAGCAAGCTCAGAATGCAAGGACAGCTGAAGTGGCTGGCTATGTTTACTGTGACAGCAATACTTGTGTCTTCACTATCGTATTTTTACTGACTTGGCCAAACAACAATGTGCAGTGCCGTGTAACATGACGGCTACACATGACCACTGTGGTTATGGCAGAAGAATTTTTTCATATGCAGGCATGACTGACATCCTCTTAAAGACTGGAGATATTTTATAATGAATAGTAGTTGAAAGGCGAGCATGTAAGCCTCTGTCTTGGACAACGTGTGAAGTCTGCTGGCATCGTGCCTCGTTCCTCCAAAAGAGAAACAGAAAAGAAGGAGCCTGTAAAACTGCGGGAGCAGGACTGCCAGGGAAGCAGGGCACAAAGATCGTTATTCTCCACTTACGTAATGTGTTTTGTAAGTTGTTTTCGATAAACGTGGTACCCTTCCTACATGTTGACAGACGTCATTTCTCCGTTGCCCTACCCCATTTGGAAACACTGAAGCAATTTTTCAGAACTGTTTCAGGAAAACTGCATTTGAACTTTGCAGATTTCATCTGTGTATCTTTAGAGACAACCGCTCACCCCATCTTTAATAGAGATATTATCACAATAGAGATGATGATTTTGGTGGGCTATGCTTTATTAGTTTTTTGCTCTAATTTAAATGCCAAGTGTTCTGCTTTTAATACCTGGACTTGCTACACCCATCTTACCACCTTAAATATGCTTGATGAGCCCTGGCCGTGGCTCAGTTGTTCAGGTGTCATCCTGCAAACCAAAACATCGCTGGTTCAATTCCCGGTCAGGGCACATGCCTGGGCTGCAGGCCCAGGCCCCAGTTGGGGCAAGAGGCAACCGATCGGCATTTATCTCACACATCGATGTTTCTCTCCCTCTCTTTCTCCCTCCCTTCTCATCTCTCTAAAAATAAATAAATAAAATCTTAAAAAAAAATATTCTTGATGAGATTTTTCAAATCATATTTATACTCCTTACCTCACTAGAACCCCAAAAGGAAACATAATTCCCCTGGACAGATAATTATCTCCATTTTACAGATGAGGAAACTAAGGCCCAAGGTTAAGTGCTTTTACCCAGCAACAGAATCAGGCTGGATGTCTCATCTCCCACGTCCAGGTCACCCCCACCTTCTATACCACTTTAAATGAATGTTCTTCTTATACCTACAATTTTACCATGCTGGGTTTAGCTCAGTACTAAACAAACATTTTTACTAGATCATTTATCATTTCTTTTCTTATTTTTCACTTCCTACTTTTAAAACAATCACTCAGTTTTACGGATCTTATACTCCATCATGTAACTATTTTAACTTCCTGCGTATTATATATGTACATGAATGGTCATTATAAAAATGCATAATGGCTTTGAAGAAGACACACATCATACGTTTAAAGGATTATTTTTATTTGGGGGTGATGAATTATATTCATCAAAAAACAAAGATAAATCTTCATCTTTTATTCTAAACACTGAAACCCAGTCACCTCAGTGCCACGCTGCTTCAGTTGCCAACATTTCAACCATCTGCACAAAGCCAACAACTGCCTGCTGGGATTCCGAATAACTAAGATTTTTATTTAAAAACCATGCTGTGTCCAACTGTGTCAACTTGGGCAACCCAGTCTGCCTTTAGAGCGTCCCACACTCTGGAAGGCACATTGTCCCTAATTATCCTGCTGCCACAAATAAAGGGACTTTTCATACAAATGTTACACACAGTTTACGCCAGACTTTTATTAGACAGCATGCAGCCCGCCCATGAGTAAGTCACCACTCAATTCGAAAACTTAAAGTTCATGTGGTGTTTCACTTCTTCTTGCCTTGTATTTTTGGCTTACTTCAAAACTTCGTATTACACTTCCGGCCAAGATGGAGGCGTAGGTAGACACACTGTGCCGCCTCTCACAACCAAAAGAAGGACAACAACAAATTTTAAAACAAAAAACAACCAGAACTAACAGAAAATCGAACCGTATGGAAGTCCGACAACCAAGAAACTAAGAAACTTACAATCAGACCAGTAGGAGGGGCGGAGAGGACTCGCGCGGCGAGGTGGCGGCTGGCGGATCCGGGAAAGGCGCGGCTGGCTGGGAGAGGTGGCGGCTGCGGACCGGGCGTCCCACTCCCTCGTGAGGATAAACGGGGAGGAACAACTGGGGAGTGAGACAGACCCCACAACCCAGAGTTCCTGCGCGGGGAGGTGAAGCCTCAAGGCCTCTGATTGAAAACTCCTGTGGGGGTTGAGGCGGCGGCAGCGGGAGAAACTCCCGGCCTCACGGGAGAGCTCGTTGGAGAGACCCACAGGGTC